>CM077247.1:14109126-14321626 GCA_039654775.1 Spinibarbus caldwelli
GCTGCTTTCATTAGCTGAAACGGTATGGCTTAGAGGTTGAGGTTTTGCGCCACTGTATCCATATCTACAACGTTATGGGATGCAGAGGTGTCTGAAAATCATTGAAGAAGACCAGGAAAAAAGAACAAGAGGAAGAAAAGGGCAGTGAACATTGTGTAACAACTTGTCCAGCACTTTGTGACATCAGAGAAATGTCATTTGTTCCTGGTGCAGGCAGCTGCGTTTCTTGCAGGAGCAGAGATCTCACATTCACAGTGGGCTAATCAATGTTGACAAGGCATTTCAAAACTGGAGCGGTGAGTGGGGCGCATGTTCTAAAGTGATCAAATTGGCATGCTCCAGCTGAGCTGTGCTGTTTGAAGATGGCCTTTGATGAAGACTGCAGCATTGAGCACAGGACTCTTCTGGGGACCCATTCAGCCACTCTACCCTGGATAGATTTATTTTTCTCTCTTTCTTTCTGCCTCTTGCACCCCTGTGATCTGTCAGGATAAATACTACGTGCTGTTGGGCCCCAACCTATTCCAAGATAAAAGTTTCAATTCTCTTTCTCTTCGAAGAGCGCTCTTTGTGCAGTTGGGTCTTTTTTTTTTTTTTTTTTTTCGCAGGATAAAGAGCGAGGCTCTCCATTTTAAGTGCGAGACAGGTTTAATGCCGCCCCAGGCCCGGGTAAAGTGCTAGCAATAAGATTTAGACAGGCTGGGCTCCACTTGTAATCTGAGGCAAGAAAAACAGCTTTTCATCAAAGTGGATTTACAGTGCTTCCTGAACTCAATGGGAAAATCTGAATACCTGCCACAATGGAATAAGAAACTTGTCATTCCAATTGCTAAAGTACAGGTGGGTGAAATACAGTACACTACTGTTTAAAAAGTTGGGGTTGATAAGATTTTTATTTTTTTTTATTCCAAAAAGATGCATTAAGTTGATCAAAAGTGAGAGTAAGGGCATTTATAATTAAATTCTGTTTCTGAAATCTCTTAAATTGTCTTTCTGTTTATCACTGCTGCTACATGAATACAACGTACAGTATCACAGCACTACAGAGACCGAGGTGTGTCCTGAGAGTCAGACAGAATATAGATTAACATGGCTGTCTGTCTGAACCAAAGAAATAAAAGCGAACTATCTGTACTATACTGCATTGCATAACATCATTTTTTTTTTTTCCATTGCATCGTATTGCATTGAATCGCATTGTGTTGATTCAAATCAAAATTGTATCGCAACGGTTGCTGCTTCATATGTATCTTTAATGTATCGTATCGTTGGCTATGCATCAAGATACGTATTGCATCGGCCTCAGTTATGGAGATGCACATCTCTATCATACAGTAAACAAAGTGTTTAATCCCAATGAATTAATAAAAATTTGAGTCTGAGTCTGAAAATAAGAAATGAATGTGGATAATTAAACATACTGTATGCAGGTGTGCAGTCTCAAAGTCACCTCAAAGTCTCAGACCATTAATATTGAAAACTTTAGTTTAATTGCTGCTGTACTTTTTTAAGTGAACTCAAAGTAGTGAGAAAAATAACCAGGTGTGCTGAGTTCACTGGACTTTTTCAACCACTTTTAAATTCTGATTAATCATTTTAAATTGGAACTCTGAAAACTCATGAAATCAAGTGGAAATAACAGAAATTATATTGTCAAACTAAATGAATAGAAACATTTTACAGTGTACACAGTAACAGATTTTTCTTATTTTTAATTTTTCTTGATCTATTTTTTTTTTTTCTTAGAAATCCAGGTGCAGTAAAATGACAGGAATATTGTGAGCTCACAGTATGTTCAATGAAGTCTAGGGTTCGTAATTTAGTGGTCCACCAGCCTATTGAAAACATATTATGCTATTCTTGTTTTTGAAACTAGTCACTTGAATATGTTTTCTTCTGTATATTTCATAGATTTTCCATTATTAGTTTATTGATTATTTGTTCCATTTTACATGTAGCTCCCGGGTACACTAAATTGGTGCAGATTGACTGCACTTTACACTCTTACTGATGCTGTTAATGTTTAGTGGAAGCAGTTCAGCAGGCAAAACAATGCAAGGATCATCTAGTACAGTGGTTCACACTCTCAGCTGCTCTGACGAAGTCTGAGAAGACTGTAGATAATGGCTGGGTTCTTCAGAGATGATTTCACAATCCAATTTGGCACAGGCTAATTCTGTGATTTGACAAATTATTGAAGCATGTCAATTACTGCAACCACTCAACCAAGCACAATCGATTAACATGTGCAGAATATCTGCATATGTTTCTTCTGGCTTCATTGAATTCAATTAAATAACTTTCAGTATTTGGGAAATTTAACAGCAGAAACCAGTGCATTCACACGTCAACCGGTAAACTGACAGTGAGAGAATTACTGCAGCACTAGAGTAGAAAGGCATGCATTAAGTGTATCTCAAAAAAAATGGTGACCATGAATGCTGAACTCTGCCACTTAGCTGTTAGAGAAGGCAGTGTGGAAAGGAAGGGAAGAGGAGACAATGATTAGACAGATGGCTAGATAGAGTGAAAGAACTCAGGCCAGAGTGATTTCTGAGCTGGATAATGGAGGGTTCCCACAGCAATGTGATCACATCAGTGGAAAGTGTATATGCTCTCATGAAGTCTCATGTTGAAGTGCAGCGAGTTCAAACAGTGAAGAATTCGAAAACTGTTTGGAACTGTGTTTCTGGTGTTTCGTTAAAAGAATTAACTCACAAGAGTCATTTGCATGTGAATCAGACTACACTAGTTACTGTTCCCCTTTCAGTCGGTCACTCCGAGTCACGTCGGATGACCGACGAAATTGGGATCTCGCCAGAGAGACCAATCCACTTCGAGTGTAACTAAACGAGCCAATGGACATTGGCATGCGATTATTGCATCCAGCTGCCGCTGATCACAGCGTGAGCATAAGAGGCAGCTGATGCACCGCATCAATTATCCTTTCGCTTCGGAGCCGAGCGGTAGTGGTTAAAGCTACTGCTCTCCCTTCCAAGAGAGTGTTCTGCGAGCGAGTGCGGGCGTTACGGCGCGGCAGCGGTGGTCACGGTGTCCGGGAGAGAAAGATCGTCTTCCTGCTGACAGCCACACTAGGAGTGTGCGGTGGCCAGCTCCCCTGCGTGCTTCAGCACTAAAAGAGCATTTCTCTGAAAGAGCAATTTCTCTAAAAGAGCAACACGGGTGATCGCGTCTTTTTAAAGATGTCTTTTCACCCGTGCGTTTCTGGGTGTGGTCGTTTCCTGGCGCCTCAGGACGGTCACGATCGCTTCCTCACGTGTCTGGGCATTCAGCACGCTGAGGTGGCTTTCGTGGATGGTTCATGTTCTTCTTGCGGGGACATGACCATCTCGGAGTGCGACTCTGCTATGTCAAACATGGCAGAGTCCCTCTGCCTGCCGTGATCCGGCGTGCACACTGGATCCGGTGGAGTTAGAGGTGATTTGAGGATTACGGTGAGGGCTTCCCCAAGTGGAGCTCCTCACCCCTCAAGCACTCCGCAGCCGGTGGAGCTGCCGAAGGAGCGCGCTGGCCACGCGTTTCCTTCGGTGCCCCCTCTGACGACCAGATGTCGATCACCGCATCGGAGGGCGGGCCCTCTCTCTCCGGGGATGACGACCCGGCTGCGTTGCCCCCTTCGGGTGTGGTAGCGTTGTCCGTGCCAGACCCAGAGATGACGGCTATGCTTTCCCGGGCCGCCGAGAATGTCGGGCTCGTGTGGAATCCTAAAAAGCCACCGTGTCCCGATCCTTCGAGGCTGGGCGAGTGGTTCCTCGGTGGGGGTGGCGCTGGTTCTCAGCGCCCCCCTCCGGTGCCATTCTTTCCGGAAGTGCATGAGGAGCTGACAAGATTGTGGAGGGCACCTTTCACTGCCCGAAACACATCTTGTAGTTCTTCCGCTCTCACCACCCTCGATGGTGGAGCCGCTTTGGGGTATGCGGGCATCCCCTCGGTGGAACGGTCTGTGGCCATGCAACTGTGTCCAACAGCCGCTTCCACCCTGCGGGGTGATCCGTGTCTCCCCTCACGGGCCTCTAAGTATTCGTCAGGTCTAACTGGCAGTGCTTGTAGAGCCTGTGGGGAGGCGGCTTCCGCCCTCCACGCTATGGCGTTGCTGCAGGTCCACCAGGCCAAAGCACTGAAAGACCTGCACGAGGGTGGTCACGACCTGGCGGTTCTACATGAGCTGCGTGCTGCGACGGACCTCGCGCTACGAGTGACGAAGGTGACCGCACAGTCTCTGGGTTGTGCGATGTCCAGGAGCGCCATCTCTGGCTGTGTCTCGCTGACATGACGGGGCAGGAGAAGGTACTCCCGTGTCACAGACCGGCCCTTTCGGCGACGCTGTCGAGAGCTTTGCCCAGCAGTTCTCGGCAGCCCAGAAGCAGACTGAGGCAAACACATCATGCGCCGGAGGAAACCTGCTGCTTCCACCCCGGCTGCAGCCACTCAGCCTGCTCGTCGCCGTGGGCGCCCCCTGCGGCCGTCCCCGCTCCCGCGCAGCCGCAGCAGCCTTCACCAGGCAGCGTCGTGGAGCCGGTCGCAGGCAGGACGCCCAGCCCGTCCAGGCCCCCGCCAAACCTGGCGGCAAGCGCAAGTGCAAGAGGCCCTGAGACGGGCGACCCAGAGATGGAGGAGACTGCTCATCGGGAGATGGTGACTGCACCACTCCCTCCCCCGGAGGAGGGCCGGGTGGAGTATCTTTTGTTCATTTGTTCCGCCGCTGGCCCAGCAGCCAGCGGTACCCAAAACATCAGTAAAGAGCGGTCTCCTCAATCTCCGGGTCTCAAGAGGAGGAGAGTGGTGATCCGTGCATCACAGGATCACTTCCCTCCTCCTCTCTCGCCAGCAGGCAGCGGGTGGTTGCCCAAGAGCACCCCTTCTGCCCATTCGTGGAACCAGGTAAGGGCAGTAGCACTCCAGTCCCCGCTTCAAGTCGTCAAACGCCGGGCTGTCACAAGCCTCAAGCCGGGTTCCTGTGTCTCCTCCCATGCGAGGAGAAATCAGGTGAGTGCTACACTACACACCCAGACCCCGCCCCCTGCCGTCACAGGCCAGGCCGTCACAGGCCCTGGGGCCGGTCCCTGTGTTCCACCTCGCTGCCCCACCGCGGGCATGTCGGTGGGCCCGTTGGCCCCGCTGGTGCGGTCTCTCGGAGCCTGGTTAGCGCTCCCCAGCCCGTCCCGGTGGCTCCTGCGGACCATCAGACTCGGCTATGCGATTCAGTTCGCCCGGCGTCCCCCCCAAGTTCAGGGGCATCCGGTACACTTCAGTCAAAGCCGTCGATGCCCCTGTCTTGCTCGCGGAGATTGCAGTCCTACTGGCGAAGGATGCAATAGAGCCGGTCCCTCCAGCCGATATGAGGTCGGGGTTTTACAGCCCTTACTTCATTGTGCCCAAGAAAAGCGGTGGGTTACGACCGATCTTGGATCTGCGAGTTTTGAACCGTGCACTTCACAAGATGCCGTTCAAGATGTTGACGCAGAAACGCATTCTTGGATGCGTCCGTCCCCTAGATTGGTTTGCAGCAATCGACCTGAAGGACGCGTACTTTCATGTTTCGATTCTCCCGCGAGACAGGCCATTCCTGCGATTCGCGTTCGATGGTCGGGCATATCAGTACAAGGTCCTGCCCTTCCGGCTGTCCCTTTTCGCCTCGTGTCTTCACCAAAGTCGCAGAGGCGGCCCCTTGTTCCCCTGAGACAACGGGGTGTGCGCATTCTCAACTACCTCTACGACTGGCTCATACTTGCACAGTCTCGAGAGCTGTTGTGCGCACACAGGGACCTGGTGCTCAGGCACCTCAGCCAGTTGGGCCTTCGGGTCAATTGGGAAAAGAGCAAACTCGTGCCAACGCAGAGGATCTCTTTTCTCGGCATGGAGTTGGATTCGGTCAACCAGACAGCACGCCTCACCCAGGAACGTGCTCAGTCGGTGCTGAACTGCCTCAAGACTTTATCAGGCAGGACAGCGGTCCCACTGAAACTCTTTCAGAGGCTCCTGGGGCATATGGCTGCAGCTGCGGCCATAGTTCCGCTCGGTCTGCTCCATATGAGACCGCTTCAGCACTGGCTCCATGATCGAATCCCGAGGTGGGCGTGGAAACGCGGTACTCACCGGGTTCAGATTACACCGGCCTGCCGCAAGACCTTCAGCCCGTGGTCAGATCCTTCGTTCCTTCGGGCAGGAGTGCCCCTGGAGCAGGTATCCAGGCATGCTGTGGTATTCACGGATGCCTCGGCCACCGGCTGGGGTGCCACGTACAACGGGCACGCAGTATCAGGGGTTGGACGGGCCCCCTTCTGCGTTGGCATATCAATTGCCTCGAGTTGCTGGCAGTACGCCTTGCCCTGTGCCGCCTCAGAGGGCGCCTTTGGGGCAGGGACGTTCTGGTCCGTACGGACAACACTGCGACCGTTGCCTATATCAACCGGCAAGGCGGTTTGCGCTCCCGTCGCATGTCGCAACTCGCCCGCCACCTCCTCCTCTGGAGTCAGAAGCATCTGAGGTCCCTTCGTGCCATCCACATCCCAGGAGTGTTCAATCAGGCGGCCGACGAGCTGTCTCGAGCGGCACTTCCTGGGGAGTGGAGACTCCATCCCCAGGTGGTCCAGCTGATTTGGAGTCGGTTCGGAGTTGCTCAGGTAGACCTGTTTGCATCTCCAGAAACCACCCACTGCCAGTGGTTCTACTCCCTGTCCGAGGCAACGCTCGGCACGGATGCACTGGCACACAGCTGGCCCCAGGGCTTGCGCAAGTATGCGTTTCCCCCAGTGAGCCTGCTAGCACAGACATTGTGCAAGATCAGGGAGGACGAGGAGCAGGTCCTGTTAGTGGCTCCATATTGGCCCAACAGGACCTGGTTCCCGGAACTCATGCTCCTCGCGACAGCCCCTCCCTGGCCGATTCCTCTGAGGAAGGATCTGCTTTCTCAGAGACGGGGCACCCTCTGGCACCCGCGTCCAGACTTGTGGAAACTTCATGTGTGGTCCCTGGACGGGACGCGGAGGTTCTAGGTGACCTGCCCCAGGAGGTAGCGCTCACTATCGCTTCAGCACGAGCACCGTCCACAAGACGGGCCTATGCGCTGAAGTGGAACCTGTTCGTCGAATGGTGTTCCTCTTACCAGGAGGACCCCCGGAGATGTTCGATCAGAGCCGTGCTTTCCTTTTTGCAACAAGGGTTGGAGCGTAGGCTGTCCCCCTCCACCCTTAAGGTATATGTTGCTGCTATTTCTGCCCACCACGACCCCATAGAGGGGAGGTCGGTGGGGAAGCACGATCTGGTCGTCAGGTTTCTTAGGGGGGCCAGGAGGTTAAATCCTCCGAGGCCTCCCTCCCTTCCCTCTTGGGATTTGGCTTTGGTGCTAAGAGCCCTACAAACTGCCCCCTTTGAGCCATTGCAGTCAGTCGAGTTGAAGTTTCTTTCTATGAAAACCCTACTCCTGACTGCATTGGCCTCAATCAAGAGGGTGGGGGACCTGCAGGCATTTTCGGTCGACGAATCGTGCCTTGAGTTTGGGCCGGCTGACTCCAGTGCAACACTGAGGCCCCGGCCCGGCTATGTGCCCAAGGTTCCTACCACGCCCTTCAGGGACCAGGTAGTGAGCCTGCAAGCGCTGCCCCTGGAGGAGGCAGACCCAGCCCTAGCTTTGCTCTGTCCTGTACGCGCACTGCGTCAGTACGTGGATAGAACTCAGAGCTTCAGGACCTCAGAACAGCTCTTTGTCTGTTACGGAGGACAGCAGAAGGGGAAGGCTGTCTCCAAGCAGAGGATGGCCCACTGGATAGTGGATGCCATCACCTTGGCCTACGAAGCACAAGGTGTGCCCTGCCCGCTCAGGTTGCGTGCTCACTCCACTAGGGGTGTCGCATCGTCCTGGGCGCTGGCTCGTGGTGCCTCGCTAGCAGACATCTGTAGAGCTGCGGGTTGGGCGACTCCCAACACGTTCGCTAGGTTTTATAGCCTACGTGTCGAACCGGTTTCCTCCTGTGTTCTCACCTCAAACGGGTAGTGGCACTGAGAGGGCCGGCTCAGAGTCGGCTTGCGGCGTCCTTACGCCTAATTCTCCAGAGAGTTCCTTAACCAGGCAAACCCTGTTGAGTCCTCCAGCACTCCGGCGTCCGGACACGGCGGAGCGTCCGGCGCCAGGCCTTCAGCCAATGAATTCTTGAAAACTGGTGCGAGGCTAGTGCCCATATGAGAGACCCTGTCGGGATCCCATATGTGTATTCCACGGTATTCTTATTAGAGCCGTGTTTCCCCTGGCGGACCACGTTCTGCCATCTCTAAAGATGCAGCCTGAGCCATCTCAGAGACTTCCATGTGCAAAAGGGCCCTCTGGGTTACTTCACATGTTTGAATGTCACTTAAACCCCCTTTGGGAGGAGGTGACTCCGCAGTGTGCCTCTTCCAAGTGGAAGGGCACGCTTCCCAGTGTTATCCTAGTCCTACTGTTTGGGTTGCTCAAGGAACACCAGTAGTTGACCTTCTCTGTGTAGAGCCCGGTCCTATCGTCTGCCTTATAGGAAGGGTCAGGAGCCCTACACAGGGCACTGGAAGGGGCAGCTCCTGTGGCGCTTTGGTAGGGATCCCAATTTCGTCGGTCATCCGACGTGACTCGGAGTGACCGACTGAAAGGGGAACGTCTCGGTTACGTATGTAACCCTCGTTCCCTGAAGGAGGGAACGGAGACGTCACGTCCCGTCGCCACAGTCGCTGTACCACCGCTGAGCTGCCGGGTCGCCGGCTCGGCTCCTCAGCGAAAACATAATTGATGCGGTGCATCAGCTGCCTCTTATGCTCACGCTGTGATCAGCGGCAGCTGGATGCAATAATCGCATGCCAATGTCCATTGGCTCGTTTAGTTACACTCGAAGTGGATTGGTCTCTCTGGCGAGATCCCAATTTCGTCGGTCATCCGACGTGACGTCTCCGTTCCCTCCTTCAGGGAACGAGGGTTACATACGTAACCGAGACGTTTCTTTTAAAAAAATGTCTTATTATTTTCTGACACACCAGCATTATTTTAATTTTATTCATATACTATGTATTAATATTTTGAATTAAGGCATGTGTATGATTTACATATATAAATTATTGTAGTTTTAGTCATTTTAGTCTTTCAACTTGAACGTATTTATTTCAGCAATTGCCAAGGCAGCATTTCTAATTTTCATGTAAGTTTATGCTAAGTTTTTTAAATAATATTTATTTTATTTTATTTTTCAGTTTTAGTCATTTTAATGCTTTGACTTGAACATATTTAATGCAGCAATTGCCAAGGCCGCATTTCTAATTTTCATTTAAGTTTATGTTTAAGTTTTTCATATAATTTTATTTTATTTTATTTTATTTTATTTTAGCTTTTTCAGTTACCAATAAATGTAATTATTATTATTTTTTGTTAACAATAACACTGACACACTGTATTTTTTTCTTATCATACAATTTAGACTCACATTCACAACTTAATATTTAATAAAAACTTAAAATAATATTCCTTTTGCCGTATCACAAATAAAAGTCTTGCTAGTTTTTGTTTATTTATTTATTTTGTGTATGTGTGTAATATACTGTTGCTAATTGGCAGTCAGTGTATAATTATACATATGAAATAGTACATAAAACCTACTTAAGTATGTATAGCTTTACAGATACAGGTGCTTTTTGTATTTTTACAAATGTAAATTTGATGATGATAAAGAAAAAAAAAATTGTACTAGTGCATCCTGCATAACAAAGAATGCTTTGGTTTCAATCTATTGTCCAGAGTCCATATAATCTCTAAGGATATCATGTCAAACAGGGCGGAAGAGTAAGTATACATAAAGGGCGTAAGAAGCTGGGCTTTTGTTAGTGATCCTCTTGAGCTTCAGAGATAAGAGGGGATGGTAATGCTCAAAATCAATAAATAAATAACAGAGTATGCTCCTTGCACAAAAAGACAAAGAGTGAGAGAGAGGTTCATTTTTAGCGACTCCTCTCAGCTCTCCCAGTCTTAGATCCTGTCTTGAGCTGCATTATTTATGAACAGGAGCACAAAATCCAAATCGGGGGTTAAACCTGTTTCTCTCCTCTCCCCCAGAGCCTGACACAGAGCTGGTATACCTTGGACAAGTAATTCAAGAGAATGAAAAATATCATTAAGGGTCATACTGATCCCCTTCCAATATTATTTCTCTGTACATCGCTCTCATAAAGATGGAGTTTGCCTGTTAGGTCAGGGTTGGAGAGTGGGATCACGAGAGCTGTGCATACATTTCTCAGGAGAATTAAAAGATGAAGGTAGAGGCCAGTGATGGCACTTCCTGACGGTATAATCCATCAAAAGAGAGTGAGTTGTCAAACAGATCAGCTAAAATGGTGGAGATATAAAGCATAAAAAACAACTTGGTTGTATTGATTTATTTTATAATGTCTTTTATTATATATACCCTTTGTGTTTGTTCTTCTCATTGATCATTGGTGTGAATGCAGAATGCTTGTTTAATTGGCCCTTTGCAAAGCTCTGCCTCCCTTTGTTAATGTTGTTGAGACAGGCGTTATAGAACATACCATAGGAATGAACTGGAGATTGTGTGGAAAAAATGTCATCCATTCATTATTTTGTTTGGGTGTGCTCATAAAAATTGCAATATTGCAAATGTGACAATAGTTCAATAAACAGGAAGTTCATATTGTGTTAGATTGTGTGACACAATATTGTCAGTATTGTCTTTTATGTTCAATTTCACAAACGAAAATATTTCCAAAACAAAGGCACAGCAGAACTGTTGTGCCTTTCCGAGCAACACACAGCGGTGTTTCTTTACTGAATGAATCCACATTTTTGAACAAACTGAAATTGCCAATGATTCTGTGACCCATTCATAAAGACAGCACTTGCTTAGTTCTTGAATAAATCAGATGTTTGAATGAATTGGTTGAATGAATGACTGCATGACTCACTTATTAATATGTCACTGACTTGCCGCCACCTACTGGCGGTTTTAGTTTCATATTGATTGTATTTTTTTTTTATATAATTTAAATAACTTCATATTTCAGTATTTAAAAAACCTGCCCATGAATGCCCATTTATTATCACTATTTATGCAATGTTTAATCAAAATATTTCTTTCTAAAGCTGCTTTTTGTGTCTATTCAATGCTTGTCTCATCTAACACAAAAACGATTTTTGGGGAAGGTAATTTCTCAGCCAAAATTGATGTGCGATGAATTTGAGATTAATTAAATTAAAATTTTAATCACTTTACAACCCTTATATATAATATACAATTTTATTTTTATTTTTTGAACGCAAAAAAGGAGACCTGATAGTAAACAAGTTTACAAGCTTTTGTTGTTGCTGTTTGATGATAGTGCTTCGTGATTGTCCTTGTTTTGTATTTGAAGTGTTTCCCCTCTAAAATCTGCACTCTCGTCGTACTGATGACCAACTCAGATTCTGACATATGCTTCCATGGGCGAATAAAGTGATTCAGATTCTTCTGATGTTCAGTAGATAGATTGTGATCGGCTAGATTGTGACCTGCCACATACAAGAAGATGAGAGACTTTTATCTGTGACTGATCGCTGCCTCTTGCTGTTTATTTATCTCACTCTCTTGTGTATCCCACCCCATACACATTTAGACTAATCCACCTCTTCACCAAAGTTTATTTATTTATTTGCTGGGTAAAACATGAATCAAAATGCATGCATCCCCTAGTAGCATAACAATTCAACTTGTCTCTCGTTTTGACATTCCCCACCCCCAACCTGTATTTTTGTCTCACTCTCTTTCTCTCCAGCCTTCCTCTCCAGTCTCAACTCCCTTGCGCTCCTGTATATCAGTTTGTTGGGAAGGCAATAAAGAAATGTGATGGTGGAGGTTGTGCACTCAGTGTTTGATTGACAGGGCAATGTTCCAGGGGAAGTGCAGGGAAATGATCTGAATATTCAACATGATAAGCACTAATTCATCTCTTCATGGCTACATGGTGACAGTCTTGGATTACTGATAAAGAGTAGAAAAAAACTAAAGAACTTAATTGTGTTTGAGTAAGAGTTAATTGCAGGCAAAATGGAAAAGTCCATTAAGGGGGTTCTCTGTCTTTCACTAATTCAGAAAAGGTTAATATATATTTACTCAGAGTTTTCAAATGACTGAAGTCAGCCCTCTTAAAACATCCTATTTAGCCATGACATTAATTGATGAGTGCTTCACTTACCTTGTATAAACATGAAGTAAAATACTAAAAATCATTCATGTTCAAGTATCTACTGACTGACTTTTAATGAGAAATAAAGAATCAAAAAATGCCAGTCCACATTTTCTAGAGCATAAATGTGCATTACCTGAACAGTATGTATGTATGTATGTATTTAGCCTATAAGACAAATAAAGTGATTCAGATTCTTCTGATGTTCAGTAGATAGATTGTGATCGGCTAGATTGTGACCTGCCGCATACAAGAAGATGAGAGATTTTTATCTCTGACTGATCGCTGCCTTATAAGACAAATTTATTACTACTATTGCCTAAAAAACAACTAAAAATAAATTGTTAACAAATATAAAAAAAATTCTATAAATGTATTAAAATAATGTTATAATAATTAATCAGATAGATAGATAGATAGATAGATTGATTGATTGATTGATTGATTGCAAAATCATTCATTGTAAGGGTTAAAAAAAGTAATAATAATATTATGTGTAATTGTTTTCCAATTTGTTTGATTGGCAATCATAGCAGAATGACCCTAAAATGTATTTGGACAGACTTAAAAATGTGTGACTGTAATTACATTAGATAACAAAACATCAAAACAAGCATTTTAACCTCAAGTGTTGTTCATCATATTAATTATGGATATGCTGTGTTATGCACTAAAAAGTGTCCAGTTACATTTTCATCTTAATTTAAGTTTGTGTAGCTTTGTATTATTTACAGACTTTGCAAAGTTTGAAAGTGTATTTGTGCTGTCTTTCTTTCAATTAAATTAAAAGCTAATTGGTTTAATATTTTCTGATTGTTTTTGAGGTGTGAATTTAGCAGAATTAAACAATTATAATGTCAGATTGAATCAATTCATTACCAGCATTTAAAAAAAATCAATCACATCATTAATGTCTTAATTTTGACAGCCTTATTAGAAGCAGATTAACCAACACCTGGTACCAGTGACTGCTGCTTTTCTGTAACAAGCAGCATGCTACTCACGGAAATGACTGAACTTGTAAATGTTTCAGACTGATTTATCTGTAACTATCAACTAGGCCACACACACACGTACTTGTTGACAGCAGAGGAAGTGAGGGGCAGCACCTTCGATTAACTCAGAAGACACTGAGCACAGTGTTTAAAACAAGACATATGGTCATCTCCTTCAGCTGTGTGGCTGCCTGAACAGACAGCCATTCCTCCATGTCTCATTGGCTTCGGTATTGATGCGTCTAGCAGAGAAAACCTGGAAGGGAGGGGAAGGTGGTGTGATGCGGGAAAGATTCCTCCACGGGACATCTAGACACCTCCCAGTGACCTATCCGAACACAGAGACGTGTTGTATAGCAGAATATGATACTGATGTCAGTAAGTAAATAGATTTTATACATTATAAGGAATATTCTCAATGTTCTTTTTGTATGCATTGAGAAACATTTCTTGTCAGATGCTTGTCTTTAGATTTTTCAATTTGGAGATTGATGTTCTAGGTATTCAGTTGTTAAATTATTTTGTTAAAGGTGTCAAAATATGACAAACATGTTTGGATGCATCTCCAGTCATGCATGTTTCATAACCATAAAGCCGTGTCTTTCAGAATAACATGTAAAAAGATGAGAACAATTTATTTAAAGAGTCATGTTTTTGTTCAATTATTTGTTTTCTTCCTGGTTGAGCTGTTCAGAACATCATGATGATCCAGTGTTCCGGTCATGTGGATTTTTGAAACATTTAAAGTTTGAAACATGCATCAGGAACACGTATAATTTGTCAAGGCAGCCTAGCCGTAGTTGACAGTGAAGATCACAGTGTTCATCTGTTTGATCCATTTATTCCACCACTGTTATGGATGAGAGAACTGCAGTAATGAAATTGTCTCAGTGCTGCATATTACCCATAATTCCCTAGGCCTTCAGGCATCGTCTTGCTGAAGCTAGACTGAAAAACATCACATTTAACACATACAATGTTTTGATAAGGTAATTAGGTAACTGCATAAAATAGCACTCTGGTCTTTGGTGTAGTGGAAAAATAACTGTCACTTTGTTGCTTTTGATCACGACCTGCATTATATGACTAAAGATGACTGCAGTGATATATATATATATATATTTTTTTTTTTTTTTTTTTTTTTTTTCTTTATTGGGTGAAGTATTAGTTTATTTTCAGATATTTTTACAAGACATTTCATTCATATATAATAGAAACATAACAGCAACATGACAGAGTAGAACAACACAAAATGAAAAATGTGTAAAAAAAAATAATAAAAATTAAAAAATAATAATAATAATCACATAGAACAATAGTACCTTCAACAATGTAGGCCTACTGAGAAAAATTTACATAGTTCAACAAAAAAATATATATATATTTTTCTAATGTAGAGTATCACTGGTTAGTAGAATATACTTTCACCCAATGCTCATATAACTCTGGCTTTCTGAAGTCTCATAATTGAAGACTGAAATGTGTATGTGTGTGTAAGCACAAGCATGCTGAAGTAATTAGTTTGACTCAGTCCTCATGGTCACTGAGTGTTTGACAGTTGAACTCGACTGGCGCAGTTGAAATGCCAAAGGTCACCTCCCTTCTTTACGCATCCCTGATTACCACCAGCAATTACCTGCCAGGCTCGACGTCTCTCTCTGCCTCTCTCCATCTCTCTAACTTCTTTTCAATAAAAGTAAACATATCAGGGTCACAGTAGGGTCAGCCTAGGTGTAAATTTCCATTCAATTCATCCATGCTGACTCTGTCCATAATTTAGAAATAATTAGCTCTTCTAGGTGCACTGTGTCTGCAGTTCTCCTCCTCTTCAAATGCACTCTCCCCAGATCAATCACACTAATTGCTTTTAAAGGGACTAATGCTATAAACTGGGCTGCTCTTGTTTTAAACTCTATACGGGCCCCTGAAGACCCTGTCAGCTCGAGCTGATTTGGATTCAACGCGAGTCATCGGCAGGCATCATCGCTGAGAAAGGGCAGGTCAAAAGGTTGTGGCAGCAGAGAATACCTACAACCTAAAACAGGTCGCATCAGAGCCCAATTTGTGCCCAACAAGACAAGGTGCTTGCTGCACTTACAAGGGCAAGGATGCGTTCTTTCATCCGAGATGAAGCTCTTATGGTCAAGAAAGGTCTAGGGGGTGCAGGTCAGCTAGTTTTAGCTCAGGCTTTTACCTGTTACTGGATTACAATGGCTTTTGATTTAATGGATGCACAATTTAAATGACTTTGGTGAGCTGTGGTATTTTACTTTTTAGTGCTCCACTGAAATGTTTAATATTCATCTTTCTGTATTTTTGTCATTTAAAAAGTTTTAATCTGGCTGTTTACAAATTGTCAGTCAGTGGATGTCTTGTTTTCTGCCATCTGTGCTTGAGAATCAGCATCCGGCTGTGTGATATATTGTTTTCCGCAATTGTGATTCATGTATTAATATGTCAGACACTCCTTTTGTTGTGTATATGTTGTTTCAGATTCTTTTCCAGTGTAAAAAATCTCTCCAGATGAATCAAAACAGAATTTAACTAGCTCATAAATAAGCTTCAACAATGAAAAAGAATTCATAAATGTGTCATATCATAAAAGTAGTCCATATAATGAAGTGACCTAAATTTAAATCATTATTCGCTAAAAATCCTCACCTTAAGTGGAATAATAACTGTTAGCCATTATGAACAAAATTAACAAATCACTTTGAACTGAACTAATCCTTTCTTTTCCATAATTTATCTTTGGCTTCTTTATAATAATTTCCTATTTTGGGAATATGATCAAAGATTACACAATTGAACTTGTTTGGGGAATTTGGATGTTGAAAATATAACAACATAACTTCACTCAAATAAACAAAATGACTGCTTGTTCATTTTGCTGAATGAGATTCAAAGATAAGTAAAATTATCTGATCTTCCCATTACTAATAACCATTGCAACCGGATCATTGAGTTTACATTTACATTTAGCAGACACTTTTATCCTCATTTTCATAAATGAGGAACATCATAAGCATTTTATCATAAGAGCCACAATGTTTCCAATAACAAGTTTAAGTCTAAAATGGATTACTACTCAAGCTACAGAAATGAAATTCAGAGAAGAAGAGAAAGAATTATAGATCAGATCAGTTTAATGAATCTTTCAGACTGGTTTTGTGAACTGGAGCAGCGAGTTATTGTAAAGATTTGACTCCTTCTGGCTCAAATGATTAATTCACAAGTCAGACACATGAACTCTGCAGAATAACTGCTTTCCTTAACCAGAACCAAGGCCACACTACAGTAATGGTTGTTGTGGAGGTGAAACAACAACTTTAAGCCTAAATCATGTCCTGACACCTCCAGGCCCAGTGGGAACCCTCATATTAAACATTAACGTAGAGATCTAAGAGGGGGTGGTTTTCTGACAAGCCACTATTCCGAATGTCAAAGCACAGCAGAGAGCAGTTGTACACCACTGCAAGCACACAGACTGGCCTTGGAGGCATCAGACTGTTCTGATCACCGCTATGTTTTAAAATGCTTGAAACTGTGAGGCAAGAATACAGTTGCTAGCCATCTTAGCTAGCCTGCTTATTGTTAGGCCAAGTTACACTACAATGAAATCATGAGCGTTTCACATTCACTATATAATTTTGAAGAATCAGACTATCTTAAGTAAATGAGACTAGCTTGTTGGATTTACCTTTACTTGAGGGGGGTATCTGATAGCATTCCCTTTCATTTAGTGGCAGTTGCTCAGCCGGAAGTATACAGCTGCCACATTTGCTCATGAACACTTATTTTTGGACTCACATGTGACTAATCATTCATTTCACACAATTTCAGATCTTATTTTGTGTTCCACAGAAGAAAGTAAGTCATACAGGTTTGGAGCAACATGAGGGTGAGTAAACTAGACCTTTAAGGAAAAATAAATTTATATTGAAATAATGATGATCATTACTAAATCAGCATTTATTTACTGCTAATAAAAATATGCACTAACATCCATTAGTTCTCCTCGCCTTTGCCTCTAAAGTGAGCTAAAATAGTAACTTATCCTCTTTTTTTATACCTCAACTAAAACATAGCAGCCTGGATTGGAGGAAGCCTCCCCATGCAAATTAGGCCACCTAATATATACTGTATAAATGCGTGTTTGTGTGATCTTGTGCTTGACAGATATGTTTTCCATCTGTCAGAGGTGCAAATTAAATAAGCAACCCAATGTTTCCTCTGTGTGTTTTGCACAGCATCTTGCTAATGATCACTGGTATGCAGAGTGAAATCTTTTTTCACATTTGTTAGCGTTATTGGCAGGTAAAAAGCAGGAGAAGGAATTTAAAAGGACAAATATGCACATAAATTAGTTTATTGGCAATGATACGCTAATTAATTGCAGATATGTGATGCTTGATTTTCCAAGCGTACTGCAGTGGTCTACCTTGTCCTAAATGTGAAAAGTATAAATTCTCTCTATCTGAGCCTTGTGTTAGTAGGCCAGTGAGATGGCGTCTGTCCTTCTGAGGTCACAGTAGGAAAGCCTTTGATGCTCATGTTATCTACAGGGCCTGAACAGGATGACCTCCGCTCCTATCTCAGGAGATTCAGTGGATTTTGCACTTTTCCTGTTGTTCCTCTTCATGGTTTGTAGAGTTTAATTACCTCTCTCCGATTAAGAGTTTTCAGTCGAGTTTGGACCATTTGTCGGCTGTTGTGGTCTATCATGCCACGTTGTCTGCTCAGACATTGTTTTTGGAAATCGGGTGCTATTATCTGTAGTTGCCCAGAGCCTGGCACAGGAGGAGGTTATTGTTATGGCTGTTGGCATTGCCAAGCAAACCATTCTGTCTAAATCCTTGAAATTATATTGCAGATGGGAAAAGCAGAATTTTAAAAAAGGAGTCGTACAATAGGGGCAGCAAAATTTTCTGGAGAGAAAAATGGAAAAAGTATCTGGGGATGCTCACATAAATTGTCCAGAAACCATTATTAAGACAATGGGAAGAGGAAGCATTAATGTGTGCTGAAAGTACGGCATGAGCCATTGCATTTGCAAATAAGGAAAATTACATTTAACGTGTGCTAACAGCTCTAGCTCTGGTGCAAATTTGTTTCCCTCTCTGTTTCTCTCGGCCTGTCATATAGAAATATGAAGCCTGCTCTAATGTATTTTTAAATAGATTCCAAACACTCCATAATGTGTCACTCAGTAGCACTAGTCACAGTTTTTTTAATGCACGTCTATATGGCACTCAGGGACCTCTGATCATGGACTGAATTTGAGAAAGAGTCACAGTCGCTTCTTGTTTTGTACCTGTCTGTTTATTTGGCTTCATTTTGCGGTGATTATGTCAACATCAAAATGTCTGCGGTTGTCACATGAGATCTGTTTTTTTTTTTTTTTCCCCTCAGGCTGAATAGTTTAATGAAAAACGACATGACGCATCCATACAATAAACCTGGACTGCGAAACCGCCGGTGAAGGAATCAAATACGCACAGATGTGAACTGCACTCTTCACACTTTGTGTGACAGCAAGTTGAAGGCAGAACTTTCGCTAAACAATGTAGTACTGCCATGCTAAAAGTCTCTCTTGAGCGGCACAGTATCGGAATGTACACAACATGCTTTGCCCTTTCAAGTTTCAGTAAATGCTCTGTTAATTGAAATCAATAAGAGGAGGAAAAAACCACCTGTGAGGGGGGCAAATCGATGCATTTCTTCACTTTTTTTTATAAGAAGTGAGGCAGAGGCCATTAGGTTTCATTCATTAACCCTATTGATTGCCGGGCCAATAATTTGTTTCGGCCCAAAGTAAGCTTTTCACCCCATTAAGTTCCACCACGGGTTCTGCGGACTGAGTGAAGCATAGCCTTAATCATCATTACCACCTGCCTGGTCATTTCTGCACACAGTCAGATAAAATCACTCTGATTATGGATTCCTCAGTTCTCTGCGTCTGGTTATGCCCACCATTTGCATAATTGTCAGATGGACAACGTAGCATGAGGCTGAAGGTGGAATTATGGGAGACAAAACAGAGGGAGAGTGAGGCCAAAGTGTTAGTGCATGACTGTTGGCTAAGAGAGCCTGTTGTCCTGTCCACTGTCTGCCTGTCTTGAGTGGTTTAAATAAGGAATATTAATAATCTTGGTGCTTCACAGAGTTATTTTTTGTTTGGGGGGAAAAGAAATCAAAGGCTTTAAAGGCTTTAAAATGTGGAGTTAACCCTATCTATCTATCTATCTATCTATCTATCTATCTATCTATCTATCTAGTCACTGAATCAGGTACGATAGATAGATAGATAGATAGATAGATAGATAGATAGATAGATAGATAGATAGATAGATAGATTCATTCATTCATTCATTCATTCATTCATTCATTTATTCATTCTCAGTTAATCTTCATCCTCATGCCAGGCAACTTTTTTAGAAAGATTCACAGATTTATACTGATCTAAGAGACTTCAAGATGGATCTCCGGCCTTTGGAAGAAATCAATGATTCGGTCAGGACTTATCTGTCAACAGTCATTGATCTGACCGTACACATTGTTGAGAAGTGAAGATTCAATCAGCTGTTTAGCCACAGAGTGCCTGTCTGTCAGTCATAGTGTCAACACTGCAGTCAGATGCAAATGCTTCACCACCAGAACAACATCGTTTTTCAGCCTCATGGACGAAAAAAAACAAAAAAAAAAAACTGCACGACTGAAAGATGTCATTAATATTATATATTAGCGTCTTGACAGCATCTAAATAAAAAGCAAATCACTTTTAATTTAACAACTTTAGAAAAATATATGACAAATATCTGCAAATTGTTTACAATACAATATTGAATTCATGGATTTCATAGGTTGATTTTATTTGTAATAAATGATAATATGTTCAACATGTACTGTATTTAATGCAGTTAACACTTTTACCTAATTTACCATTAAAGGGATACTCCACCCCAAAATGAAAATTTTGTCATTAATCACTTACCCCCATGTCGTTCCAAACCCGCAAAAGCTTTGTTTGTCTTCGGAACACAATTTAAGATATTTTAGATGAAAACCGGGAGATTTAAGTTATTTAAGATATTTTTGACGATGTTTTTCATACTTTTCTAGACCTTGACAGTGCAATTTACTTGGCAGTCAATGGGACAGTCACAAGCCTCCCGGTTTTCATCTAAAATATCTTAAATTGTGTTCCGAAGACAAACAAAGCTTTTACGGGTTTGGAACGACATGGGGGTAAGTGATTAATGATAACATTTTCATTTTGGGGTGGAGTATCCCTTTAATAAGTTTTCATTCTGTTCTGTGTGATTTCTAACAAGATGTTCACAGCACATATGCGCACAAATCAGTAAATGAGTGAAATGTGTTAATTTTACACTGCAACACTGATGCTGTTTCATTTATATTGAATACCTTTATGATAATTATCTCACCTTTATTAGTCCTGGATTTAATTAAAAATACATTTGCTTTTTAAAAGGGTCTTTCTTGGGCAAAGTTACTGATAACTATTCTGAGTTCTGACAAGTTCTCAAAGTTATATGTCTCAAAAGATTAAGATGCTGTCAATACTTTGCTATTGTAAATTTCAGTGTCTTTCAGCATATGCAAATAAGCAGCCAAAACAAGACTATAATTTATTTTTACAAGAAAAATCATATGCCCTTGCAGCCAAAAAGTGCAACCACGTAAGTACAGAAAATAATGTAGATTTTGTAATTTTCTAGTAATTTCCTTCTATAAACCATTACAGTTGTTAACTTATGTCAGACACGTATGTACACATGTCTTCTTGGCATATCTTCTTATCTGTTATTATTTAAAACAATGTTCTTATCTTTGTCAGCTTTATCATTGGCATGGCAAGTCACATTATGGTAGAGAGTGAAAGCATGTTGAAGATTATGTTTCAGATTAGAGTCCGAGTGAGGAATCTCAAATAAGACGAAAGCTGAAAGCAGCGTTTCTATTGTCAGCTTGAGAGAGATGGCTATCCACTGGATAAATGTTTGGGCTCTGGGGTTCTGATGTGGCCATCTTCACAAACAACTGCAAGCTGTTAGTATTCCTAAACTGCTCTTCAGAGCTCAGCTTTTAGCAGTGTGCCCTTCTCCGACCAGAAAAAAATAGTGAGAAACTACAAAGTGAAAGTCTTCAAAATGTCACCTTTTGTGTTTAGTGAAAAAGACATACAGGTTTGAAATGACATGAAGTTGAGTAAAAGATGATGGAATCTTCATTATTTTGAACTATGCAGTTAAGATACTGAATGAAAATGAGACAATTTACAATCTATGGCATTTAGTTCAGTTGCCGCTGGGAACACTGTGAGTCAATTCAGAGCTTAAACTGTGATCAAAAAATCTGTTATGAATTCAGGAAGTTCCCTCAGGTCAAGTATTTGTTCTTCAGCATGGGACAACATTATGACTTCATCTGGGAGAGAGAGAGACGGATTGGGCAGAAAGGTCACATGTTAGAGCTTCAAACATACAGAAATTAGGAGAGACTGAAAGAACAGCATGGCTGTTTTCCCCCAGCTTCAGCTTATAAAAATAATAAAGAGTTTGCATGCAGAGTTTGAAAGCTATTTGAGATGTAGTGCTGAAGGCGACTTTCCATATTATGACCAGACAAGATGATGTAAAGAAAAGAAAGATAGAACACAGAATAAATAAAATGGTTATGTCAGTGCATAAATTATTTATGTCTCTGCCTCTTTGAGGGGACAATATTTAGTAAGATTTTCTTCTAGTAAGATCTGCAAGAGTGCAGTGAAGTTACAAAGCAGAAGTTTGTGCTGAATTCTGTTGCATTGTATAACCTACTTATAAAAAATTTAAAAAGCCATCTATAGTCTTGAATCCCACTTTATATTCATAGCGTAATAAGTGGAGTTCTGTGCAAACCTTGTAAAAATGAGTGCAGGTGGTTTCAAAGTGGACCTATTGTACTCTGTTATTTGCATTGTTTACATTTAAATTGCATTTCTAACCTGGCAGCCATGGTATTGTATTAATCCGGAAGCGTTTATTATATGTCACACATAATGATGTGCAAATCTGATACTCAAACTAACTGGGCCGGCTGCTAAGCAGCAAAAGGCTACAGCCCAAAGAGACAGAAAGAGGATTAAAGATTCAAGAAGCCCTTTTTATTTACACCTCCTGTGAGTTGATTGTATTTGCAGATTCACAGTTAAGCTCTAATATTTGGATTCTGCTTTTGTCCATCTGGATTTATTAGAGAATAGTCATCAATTAAATATGGATAAATATGAACACTGTTTTATTTCCTCACCTTCATCTGCACTGATTGTGTATGTGCGAGTAAGTATGTGTCTATTCAGCTCTCTCTGTTAAATCAAGCAGAAGTGGACGGGCGTTTTGAAGGCCCTCGACTGAACCTGTGCATAGACATGATTTGGGAATCTAAACTCCCCGCAGAGGCTCGTGACATTTGGAATACAAACGTCAGAGTTTCTAGCAGAATGCCTGTCTGATCCGGCTCTGTCTGACAGTGACAGGATTGGCTCTTTTGGGAATGTGTGAACTTTGTCATTACCTGAGCTGCCTAATTACTACCAGAACTTCCTAATGTCAGATATTTGGTTGATGAAATATTATAAACAATTCACAGCATAAAACTTTAAAATAGGGTTGTATATGGTTACACTGTATTAAAAAAAAAAAAAAAAAAAAAAAAAAAAAAAAAAAATCCAAGGAAAAAATGGAAAAGGTAATGGTAATTTTCTGCTATGGCAAGTTTACGGATGTTTCCTTTAACCCTAAAATGCAACCCAATGCAATGCGTAATTTTAAAATACAAGTAAAACAATTAATTAATGAATAATAATTTTACAACATTTATCAAACTTGGTTAATGTTAATTATTATGGTTGTAATAAATTAGAGTGATTAATCAGCATATTGTGTAATATATTCAATTATTTTATTTGTAAATTAAATGACAGCCCTAGTTTTTAGAGACATCCTTGGCATTTGGATTCAAAGGATGCTGGGAAAGACAGCTGTTGAACTGTTGCCAGTAAATAGAGTAATAGCATATGTCAACATGCATAACATTCAAACACTGATGGATGCTGAATAATTCAAATAAAATGACTTGGCACAGTGATTATTCTGAGCGTTATAAGCCGCTGCTGCTTTGACGTCAAGTAGTGAGATATTTCCTCTGTAGATTTTTAAATGCCTTTGCTGCTTATGAAGGCTCTGGCATTTTCTACAGGACAAGTTTATTCCTGAGTTTATTCCTGAACCTCAGTGGT
Source organism: Spinibarbus caldwelli (assembly GCA_039654775.1). Taxonomy (NCBI): domain Eukaryota; kingdom Metazoa; phylum Chordata; class Actinopteri; order Cypriniformes; family Cyprinidae; genus Spinibarbus; species Spinibarbus caldwelli. Next base: position 14,132,632 of record CM077247.1, read on the forward strand.
AAAGAGCACACAGTCTCCCAGGAAACTGTTACAGCCTTTTTACTGACCATCACAAAAGACATTTCCTGACCAAGAGCGTCCAGGCACAGCATTTGAGCAGAACTTGTACTTTGTGACATTCATTGTTCCGTTTGCATATGCTGTTATTTTGTGGTGGGTAGTGGTGGATGAAAAGTATTTACTTTTGATTGCACTTGTAGTTCATGCCCAAAATAATTTGCATTTATTTATTTATTTACACATGAGTTCACTTGTTGCTGCTGCTTTGGTGGTTTTGAATGTGCTTATGTGTATGTGTACATCTGTGCATGTGTTTGTATGTGTATGCAAATCTGTGAATGATGACTGTGTATTTGAAAAAGCTGTTAAAGACAGCATAACCATAGAGCTGGTGTGGATCAGCGTGTGTGTGATCCACCAGTGCAAACAGAACAAGTACTAGTGGGGAAAAGCAATGTCCAAATAAGCAGTGCCTGTTTGAATCACAACACCACAAAAAGCCACAACACTGCAGTCAGGGAGAGATAGTTCAGCACAATGAAGCAGCCAGCAGCGCATCCGCATGAACCGCCAACAACATGCAGATTCAGTGGGATGAATCCAAGACTGTCCATTTTATGGTTGTGTAGTTTGAGAGAAAAAGGAAATCAACAAAAAGAAACAAAGCATGAACAATCAGCTCCAGTGTGAAGCAACAGCGGTTAATAAGCAAACTTCGTGCATCCATACTAATAGGTGTTAGTAAAGTCCAAGACCACTGAGACAAAGAGCCAGCAAAGCATAAACATAAACTGCTAAATAGCTACCCTGTAAATATATATTACATATATATATATATATATATATATATATATATATATATATATATATATATTACAATTTCAATGTATGTTTAAGCATATATTTGAAATGGATTTTTTGCTGTATAGGATCTTATAAATACAGTTTTATGAAAATGCCATACCCATCTGCACTTTCAGATATTCCTTAATTTTTCAATGAAATTTCACTTTTTTTCACTGTCCATGAAGTGTGGTCTGCTGTTTCCTTTTTGCACGCTCTAATGGACATGCCTACGGGCAAACAAGCCTTTTTGCTTATCTCTCTTGTTTACTTATAATTTAAACAAAAACATTCATTTTGGAAGAAAAAAAACAACAACATTAAGCCTGAGTTAATTAACATTTAATAAAGAATCTACCGCAAGCCTATTATCTCATTCAAGGCTTAACCACCAGGAAATGGGTCGTTATCGTCCTTTTTTCTTTACATGCACTCGCACACACTTGCGTGTTTCAGATGAACATATTTCACTTAATTTACCGCAGCAAGCTTTCTAACACAAATGCTTCAGTTTTTATTAAGGGACCTTTTACTGATTTTAGTCCAATTAGTTTGTCTCTTAATGCACCACATGGTGAAAAGCAATGTCTTCAGCCAAGCTAAAACAAAATCATTACTATTTACATCAAACAGGGACTGCTAAACTGTAAATAAATACAAAATAGAGGTGTAATATTCTGCTTGCTTCAACTAAACATGTACCTTACATTCCACTGTAAATGGAGTTAGACTCTACTTAAAGCCAACCACAGTGTTACTCTCAAGTTACTAATGCAGTTTAAAGACAAAAAAGGTTCTGCAGACAATTCCATTAACGCTCTGCAAACTCTCAGCTAACTGCAGGTGTAAGCTTTCACTAACAACACTAACACAACAGCACTCAGAAATAGTGTAGTAAAACACAAGCAATAATAACTGTTATGTATTTTTTAGTTTGAAACTAATCAAATGGAGGAGTGAATCGTGCCAAAAATCAGGCAAAATGTGTTTAATCGTTTATTTTTTTAATTTCTCCAGGCAGACGAGGGGGTGAGTGTTTGCTTACTCATCTATTGCTCGGTAATGGAAACACAAAGGTGGCTAAGCTTTGATGGGATAAAGAGCGGGAATTTGTATTAGTGCTAGGAACAAAAGATGGAAAAAGATGAAAGTGACAGAGAATCTGAGCAAGAAAAAAAACAGACCCATAAAAACACACACTCATTCCTAATTGGTGAATGATAGTTACACAAATATCAAACGACATGTATAACGGGTACTCTAGTCCACAAGAGGAGGCTGAGTCATGTTGACAGAAAACAGAATCGGAGCAAACACCTAGAGACACAAAACAAACTCACGGGCACATTCATTCATTCATGCATGCATTCAGTTATTTATTTATTTATTTATTTACTTAGACTATTTCTGTTACTCTTCTTTAAATCTGTGCATTAGTGGTGTGGATTTTCAGTGATATTTCCGCAAGTTATATTGTTTACCTCTAGGTGGCGACAAGTGAGTAAGGGCCAATTTTACTAAACAGGGCAAATTAGCGTGAGAGCGCAATTCCAAAACAGCGCCGATGGGTGTGGAAATTTACTAACAACACACAAATTAAACAACACAGATGCAACATCTCTTTTTCATATTGACCAACGCAATATACCAAGTGCAGCACAAATTAGCGTAGTCGCAAATAAAGAATAAAGAAATAAAGAAGCCACAGTACATTGAAAAGAACCGGAGGACAAAAAATGAAGAGTTGCAAGAAATTTTGATAGACCTGGTATTGCGTGTCTCCTAGTTGAGGGTTCCAAGTCATCTTTTATTTCCTGATGCAAATTAAAAATAACATGGCTTGTCAATCCATATGTTCGGATGATGTGTTCTTCTGGCATTCCAAATAAATTAATAAGTGTGGAAAAAAAATCCTCTCCCTTCTACCACGCGCTCTCTGTTCTCTGTGGTGCCTCCTCCTAGCAACAGTAATTGCAGCCATTTCAAGCGCAAAATAGTTTAAGACATGCTTTTTTTGGTCATTAAATAATTCAAGATTTTATTCAAGATTCAAGATTTTTATTTGTCACACACGATTGTACAGAGAATATATAACCAGCAGTGAAATGTGAGTATATGTATGTGAGTATAGTGTAATGGCGCAAATACCAGTAATTTGACGAGCGCAAACATTAGGAAATCTCGTTGCGTGATTCATTTGAATACTCTCCTCCCATAAATTTTGCGTCTGAAAGGGAAACTCCTACAAATGCATATTGAATAAGGTAGGCGCAAAAATAACTGTCCACAGCTTTTCAGTGCTAATTCGTCACTGCGCGTCTTTAGTAAATCCTGACAGTGCTATTTTAACGCCAAAAGACGTTTTGCGCTGGCGCAAGCTTAAGTCTTTATGAACGAGTCATTTGAGTCATTCACCTAACTGATCCGTTCAAAAATGTTGATTCATTCAGTAACGCCACTGCAGAATGGTGCTCGGAGAAGTGCAAAGAGAAATGGTGGAACAAAATTAGACCAAGTAACCAGCGATATCTAGTGTAAAAAGTAGGTTATTCAATATTAACCTATTGTTTCTTAAATGTTTTTTTTTTGTCATGCTGTTGGTCTCAATATGAGCTGGGCTGTGTTTACATCGCTGCGACATAATCTGTGGATGATTCATGGAACAACGCTTATGCTCATGTAATTTATATATTAATTTAATATATAATTATAACAACAATATATTATTATTATTATTATTATTATTATTATTATTATTATTATTATTATTATTATTATTATTATTATTATTATTTGTGAGAACACACTGAAACTTAGACCACAAAATGCTTTTTCTACCAGCCTCCAACTTATACAGTATCTTTGAAATTTAGAAGCCTTTTTTCTAAACTAAGGAGGCCTTTTCCCTCCTTTTCTTATTTCTTTCTTCTTTTTCATTCTGCATCTTCCACTTCTTTTTCTTTTCCCTTTTCCTTTCTTCCTTCTATTATTTTGTAAGGTAGCTAAACACATTTGCTCCTTCGATAATGTCCGCTCCTGTGAGGATCCTCATTAGGTCTGTGCTCTAATTAATCCTCCTTGATTTCCATGTGGCTTGCTCTCTCTTTTGCATTCTCTCTACCAGCCCTGCAAATCCTCACATGGTGGATTACTCTTGCTCGTGGGTGGGAAGAAGAAAAAAAAAAAAGAAAAGAATGTTCACAAGTCATTTACAAGAAGCACATTTCGGTTCTAACGCCCACCTCAGGAACTGTAAAGAAGGAAAGACCTTTTCATTATCTGTTCGTATAACAAAAAAAAGGCAAGAGAAACATGCCAGCTATATGACCTCTGTGACTGTCATATGGTTGATCCAGAGAAGAAACAAGTATATTTATGTTGGGTGGATATGAGTAGACGGGAGGTGAGTAGGCTATACTCTCCTGAGCATAGTAGGCTTATGGGTCTCTTCTATGACTTATCCTCTAGTGGTGGGCAGTCTTTCTGTACCGAATCAATCTAAGGCATTCCCTGTCTGCCTCCAAAGCCCTCTAAAGGCCTTAAAGCCACTGAGAGCCCTGCACTGATGACCTGCTCACGGCTTCCAGAGTCAACCATCAAGTCCACAGCTACAGAAAGAGACTCTCACTTCCTGTGGCCTTATCTCTGTCTCCTGGCTACCCCAACATGATCTCATAAGAATTCATTGATATTTGTGGTGTGGTATGGCTGCAATAGACATAAATCACATAAATATAAAATGTCTTATAGACACTGAAGGGTAAATAATTTAATGCATTGACTGCTTCTGAAAAGTAATCATCTCATATATGAACAGCTTAGAGATGTATGCTTTATGAATCCTTTTAGGTTTGTAGAATATTGAATACGGAATCTATAACTTAAAAATGTTAAACATTTTAACTTAAAAATGTTAAAATTAATAAAATGTAGGTATTTTAAAAATAGGTTTATAATAGTATATTGGGACTACAGTTAACATCACTGTACATTTATCTGCTTTTTTATATTGTAGTTAGGTTTAGGAAGGGGTGAGGTTAGGAATCAAATACCTTTATAACTGAATATGTTTACAAGATTGTGATTACGTAAACACAAACTATATTGTGTTTCAGCATGTATTCAAACGTACAAACATTTACACTACCATTCAAAAGTTTGGGGTCAGTAAAGATTTTTTAATGTTTATGAAAGTAGTCTCTTATGCTCACCAATGCTGCATTTATTTGATCATTACAGTAAAATCATTAATATTTTTAAATATTATTTCAATTTAAAATAACTGTTATGTATATCAAAGATGTTGTGATGCTTAATATGCTTTTTCAGGATTCTTTTAAAATGTCTTTACTTCATTTTTGATCAATTTAGTGCATCTTTTGCTAAATAAAATTATGAATTTCTTAAAAAAAAAAAAAAATCCCCCAGACTATTGAATGGTAGTATACATGTAAACATTATTTACAATTTCTCATAAGAACAGGCTGAATACCCACAACCCTCTCTGCTGTCTCATTAAACCAACCTTCTGACATTTCTTCTTCTCATCATCCCAAAGACTCCACTGAAAAAAAAAAAAAAAAAAATGGAGGCTTGAATTTTTTTAATTCTTTGTTCATCCTAATATGTTGGGTGGGTGGGTGTTGAACAGAAGCTGACTTTATGGCTTCATCTCCAACTTTCATCTCCAGTCTTATAATAATGCGACCGGTTGCAATGGAAGTCGATCACTCTTAACAGTAGAATATGTAAATCCCAGCACTGGAGGAAACCATCAATCCTCCATATTGAGTGGGAATGCTGGCATGCAATTGAATATCTCTCTCATTGCAATGTACTTTAATCTTCATAATCCTGAGGTTTGAGGAATTCTCTAATCCACAAGCAAGCGTTGCCACATATATTCATTTTCAATCCTCCGTTGGAAAATGGCACTCAATTGGAAGTAAGCGGTACGCATGATGGTGGTTTTTGATCGATAGCCTCCGCATCTACCCACTGATTGAAATAGATATTTGCTGTGGAGTTGTTTCTCTCCATAATGATCTCATTTCATATTCTTGCCTCAAACAGTTCCTCGCCCCCTGATGCATAAGGCAAGCTGTGCACAGAGCCCACCCAGCATAATCGTGCAAGATTGACAGTGGTGAAGGGAATGCTAGCTAGTTAGCTCTTGACATGGGAGATAACCTTATGGAAAACATTACACCTTATCTGTATTTCTCAGGAGAATTTCACCTGCTGTCTTTATGAGGCCAATTTGTGGTAAACAGGCTTTACCTCAGGGGCTTCCGAATATATATACTGAAAAACATCTCTGCACTATATGACCCACCATAAAACATGGCTGAATATCCAGATAATCAGCTCCATCATCTTTTAAACTTTTAAAACGGCTCATTACAGGGCCAATTAAATTAAAAACCTTACTCTAGGAAGCATTTGTAGGTCGCAAAGTCAAAATATGCTCTTGGGCCAGGTGCCACTGTTTCTTTTATGTAGACAAGATAAATGCTGAATAAAAGTGTCTGTTGTGGTTTAGATCACTTATTAACCCATCTCAGCCTAAGGCCGAAGCAGCATCTCTTACAGATGGCATAACAGTATAGTTCAGTTGCTGAGCCGGAAGATGCAACGGTTTAATGAAACAGCAGAAGTCTGTAGTTTGCCCAGGAAAACCATTAGGCAGCAGAGTCGGTGTGGGTTTGAGGCGGTACATATGGTCAAATGTCTCCCGATTGTCCAGGAGCTTCTCAAGTCAGCGTATACCACAATATGTTCATCCATGTCAGTGTAACCGGGCATCAGATGGATTTTAGATGAAGCACATTTATCTGCTTGTTATTTTCAAGCACAGTAAGATAAATAGCTTCTGTCGTTTATCTCATTTGCAGATCCTGCTGTGAATTCTGCTGTTGCAGCGGTCTTCTGCAAGCAAAAATTCATCCCACACATTGGCATCTGTATTCAGAAGGCCTGACAGGTAAGATACATTTTAATTGTACTGAGGTTCTGTGGATAAGTGAAACTCAGGACTCAACAATAAAGATGGCCTGGTGGCAAGGAGTATTTCGGACCAGTTAACAATACACTAACTTGCCCTTTTCGTTCAATTTATCTTGTTCATTTTTATGCCTTGCAAGCTTAAATAATTCATTTTCTGTCATGTGTTTTTCTTACCAGAAATATGATATCAAGCTATATGTATTTAGGGAAAAATGTATTGTTAGGTCCTGAACGTACTACAGTAATACAAAACTAACACTTTGTACACAAGTATTGGCTTACTTTGTGGCACACGATTGTTTCCTGCTAATAAAACTTTGAATGCTTTTGAAAACGTGACAAAGGGACTGGGACCAAATGCCTTTGCCTAACCTTCTTCTTCATATGAAGTCTTGTTTCTCCTCTGTTCTCCTTCCTCCTGATCCGCTGTGTCAGTATGACATTTTCTCCCCAAAGGGCACATGTGAGATGAAATTACTCTGAGGTGTCAAACACGTCATCTCCACATGTTTAAATGCCCAGTTTCAAATGCCAGAGTCCGCTAGTGGAGCATGGTGCAATGAACATTCTGGCCACTTGCGGTTCCTGTCACGTTTCTGGTTTGTGCTTCAGCGAGGAACATGAAGCAGAAATACTCTTTGAAATGATTGAGAACATGTAGGTAAGAGACAGTAGTTGTTTTTCATGTGGTTCCTTTTTGTGCTTGTTTTGTTTTGTGAAAACGAATTTAAAGAGGGGAAAACTCATTGCCTTGAGGCCTACTAAAATTAAGCATTTGGTCACTCTTTTCTTGTATTTTTAGCATCTTATCCCTTCCTTAGCCTGTGCGCTCTCTTCTGTTTCATCCTTCCATTTGTTTCCTAATGTAGTAGATGCTGAGAGCTCTCACGCTCCTCTCGCACAGGCTCGTCAGAGGAGTGCCAGCACTCTTAATTTTCCTCCTAATTCAGCCATGCTGCAATTACACACAGGTCTCAAAGGCGAAACAGTTGGAAAGACCATGACTGGAATGAAAGTCTCAGCATAAGTGTGTATATGTGTATCCTCTTCTACAGTATCAGTGTTGCTGTCAGAATGCTAAAACGCTCTGTACAGCATGTGCATTATTAAAGTTATTGAAATAAAATATATTTAAATAGAAAACATTTGAACAATTTTAACATCTTTTTACAATTTTGAATTGTAATAATATTTCACAATATTACTTTTACTGTATGTTTGATCAAAATTGGGTCTCAGATATGTTAGGCTGACCAGTCATGTTTTTATAGTCATATTGGGCAAAATTCAGAATTAAAGAAATAGATGCCTCTCAATTCATGAGTGTTGAACTGGCTACACCCCACAAGAAGCTGAACTGGAATTTGAATTGAAATAACAGGAAGCTAGCTATTGTTCTTTAAAACTTCAAAACAGCATATATAAACCAGGCTTTGTCAAGGTAACATATATTTTTGTTTTGATAAATTTTGATTTTCTGCTTACAATTCTTTCAATTTATTTGATTGTACTTCCTTGCACTCAAATTTGAGTTGCAGTTCTGCATCCTGTTTGCTACCTCAGGAATTGTGTTGGAACTTAAAAGGCGTTCTTAATTAATTTTGAATGATGCACAACTTTGATAGTCATATGATCTCATCAGTAATGCTGAGTTGACGTTTAGAACCAGAGTTAGAAACAGATACTGCTCACTTTCACATTTAGCAGACAACAGCATCACTCCCTGCCAGTTCCCCTCTCAGTTTTTCACTTTTTAAACTTTCAACAGATGTTAAAGCCAAAAATAACTGGCCTTATGCTGTATTTGCATGACACATTGTCTGTTTATTTATTTATTTTATTTTTTTAATTTTTCTCACCAATCGCATCACTTTTTCACCCACGCATACACAGCAGTGGCTAAGGAATATTTGGGAAATATTACACCCTGTATATTTTAATACATCCAATATAGAGGCACGATTAAGCCATTAAAGACACATCTGCCATCCTAATTTCTTTTTAATTTGCAGCGAACTCGGCTGCATTCTGTGCTAGCTGATCTGATGGTTTAATTAAGTCTTGTCCGTAAGAGTGATTACAGAATGAGAGAGGGAAGGCCCGACTGGTACTGTGAGTGCCCTAGAAAACACAGAGTCGCTGTATGAACTCTTTCAGATTGTCCGCCTCCACTTCCCTGTGCATCTGAAAGCTACTTTTACACTCAAGACAAAGTCCCACACACCTGTAACTCCCTTCAACACCGATCCCGCAATCAGAGCGCTTTTGTCAGGGATAGCAGAACGTTTTTTGCTGTGATTATTCACCGTGTGTGGTGTAATGGCTCATATTTGTGCTGATTTTTAAGTTTCACAAAGTGCATGGTTTTTGAATGCTTTTGGAAGAAATCGTCACAATATCATAAAGATGACGTTATTAAAGAGTAGATTCACAGCGCAGATTGTGTGTCAAAGTGCGGTAACTGTAGTGGGCACTAAAAGTGATAAAGGGGAAGATCAGAGATGAGTCTTGCTGAGAGACTCCAGTCAAATACCTTTGAAATCAAGGCCCCATCTGGTAGGCTGACAGGCAGTCGCAGCTTTGCGAAACCAGCAGCTGATGGCTAGATCTGAAGAGATGTTTCTGTAGGGAAAAACAGTGTGAAGAAAGGAAGCTGAAATCTCATTCAGTGTCAGGAGCTCTTTGAACACCATCTCAACTTCACAGCACAATGAAAAAATCTCTGTCACAAAGGACAGCTCAGCAGTGCTGGCACGTGTGGCCTCGCTATTAGCTACCTGATGTGAAGGTTATATGAAGGAATGATTAGTGCTGGCAGAATTCTGCATAGAAGTGTGAAACTGTGCTCTGATAAGTTACCACACCACTGGTTTTCTATAATATTCCTTGAATTGATTCTCAGTGGCGGTTGGTTTCGTGTTGGTTTCATTTTCTATGATCTTCTGACTTTGCCAAATAAAAGTGGATATTGGAGCTGATGTTAGCAATGAAATATCAAGGTAAAAAATCTAAAATGATGGAAAAAAATGAATATTAACAAAAGGGTAAGTATAGATGTATTCATGAGAAGGGTAAAGTATTTGTGACTGTTCCCAACCATCCCATCATTACAACACTGGCTCAACCAATTGTTTGATTACGAGACTTTGTGTTCAGCTGATCAAAAGTGGCACAGGGAGTGTTTAGGTATTATATTATTATTTTATTTTTAAATATATATTATAAAATAGGTAGGATAATATAGCTGAAACATTTAAGGTTTTTTTTTTTTTCTTGTGCATTTGTATGTGTGTGTGGCAACATTAACATAATCAAATGTCAAAGTAAATTAAAATTAAAGCAAATGCATTTTTATAACTAGATGTAAATTAAAAGCCTTGACAAACACTGCAGATTGCCAGTTGTTGTACCGTGTGATGCAGACAGGCAAAGATTAAATACAGTAATGTATCACAAAGTATGTTTACATGAAGGTAAGCAGGCATGTTTGTCCTAAATCAGTGTTACGTGCAAACAATTATATGATCTAAAACGAAAAACCTCTGAAACTGTGAACTGAAAAGATGTTGCTGGGTCTCCACAGTTGGACACCAGCTAAGTATTTTCAGCTTTCAGCACTCTGGACAGCTCCTGTTGTTTGGAGAAGTAAGGCTCTCAGACTTGTCTGTGCTTTGGTTTGCTGACCCGTATGCACCTTACGGGGGGTGAAAATAACCTGAACTCTAAACCTAATAAACAGTATGAGCGCTTAACTGTTTTTTTGTTTTTGTTTTTTTTTTAGTGCTGTTGGCAGTTGTTATCCAACTAAAAATTGACCTGGTTGCATGATGCCCACTGCATCCAACTTAAGTTACATTAGGCTTTACAGCTGAAATCTGTCACATTCTCTGCATGATGTGTGACTGCATAATATTTGGAAACACCAAGTAATATAAAAAGTTATAATCATTATAAAAAGGGTCCTTTGAAGAAATGTATTGCATAATAATAAAATAATAATAATAATAATAATAATAATAATAATAATAATAATCAATTTAAAGGTGAAATGTGTATTTTTCTGATATTACAATGCATTCCTAAATTAATATGCAGTATCGATAAGAGTTCAGAAATTTTATTTTAGATTTTATTTCATTTTAAATATTTATTCTCTTTTATTATTATTATTTTATTTTTTTTTTTTAAAAAAGGTACCAAATAAAGAGGCACCTTTTAATAAAACCATATGTATGTTTTCTGCGGCAGTAGTTATGTAACAGACCTGCAGGATGAGATAATCTAGGGATAAGAGTTCGTTCTTGACTATAAATGCACAAGCCCACTATGAAACAATCATCCAACAGGGCGATTATTTTGTGACCTAAACTGAGGTTAGACATTTCCATGGTTGCACGAGTCACTTACTATTTATGATAATGCATTTATTAGAATGGGTCATTTGCAAGGCAGCAACGTTGTGCCCACTGAGCTGGTTAATGTCCACATGAGTCCCCACTCAGTACAAGAGACCCCTCATCCTGAGTAAATTACTATTTCACTTTTCATTTATAGAGTCTAGCACACTGTGCTACCAAGTGCCCCATTCCACTGATGAAAATGGTATAATGGCTGCAGATATGGAATAAGAAAAAACAAACAAACAAATAAAAGAAAAACTGACTGATAGATGATTGGCTTACAAAAAGACCCAGGCAGTCGATGAGACCTTTAAAGGCAGTTTATTCGCTGGTATGAAGAGACAAAGACATTGTGGAGTGTCATAGAGCAGATGTGTCATAAAGAGTTGAGTCACCGAGAGCTGAAGTTCATGATGCTGTCCGCCTTGATGACTGATGGGGTCAAGTCACATCGTTTACCAGAGGCGGACTTTACATCACGACATTAAACCACAATTGGCTCAGTTAATCGGTGGCATGCATATTTAATACTTCCATTTGCTGAAGGGGAAATTTTCTTCACTAATAAAAAGAGACAAAGAATCTCTGAAATTACGCACTTTACCATTCACTTTTGCCAATGTAATTAGGATGATAATATTTCTAAGAATTAAAACATTAATGTTGTTATGTGTTGCTGTAGCTATGACTGAGTGGCTGCACCGCAGGGCTGTTTTGTTCATGAGCATCTGAAAACATTAACTCAGTGTTGAGATTTCGATTGTTTAACTCAGTTTAACTTGTTTAACTCAGTTCATGGAACCAGGCTAGCCAGGAGCTGGGATTTGTAAATGTTATAATTTGATAAATTTATCAGTGTCGCTTTCTCTTCATATGGTAATTTGCTAAAAGGCTTTATTGTTTTTTTTATGTATTCTGATTCTATTTTGGGCCTAAAATGCAGCCATTACATGGATTTTATACAATTTCTTGGAATACTACACAATGCAATTTGGCATATTGCCAAAGATTGAATCTCACTGGTCCAAAATCCTGTTCCACATATTTTTATTTTATTTATTATTATTATTATTTTTATTATTATTATTTTACTTTTTTTTTTTTTAAGAAATACTGCAGCACCTTTTAATAAAAGAACAGATGTATAATCTGGCATACTTGAATTACTCTGTTTATTGACAAGCATAATAATATCAAATATAGTGCCAAATGATTCTGATTTAGCTTGTACAATTATTTATTTATTTGTTTTTTTTTTCCCCCACTGTGAAGGCACTCTTTCCTTTATATTCACAATGGAATTACATTGTCATGCCACCACGCCATTTTTTTGACAAGTTTGAATTGAACAGGTAATTGTATATTTCTTTTTTTTTTGCCCTCTGCTTTTAGTGTGTTTCATTTTTCAGTACCGCCAAGCTCTCTGTGTTTCCATTAGTAGGAACATAGTGCATTACAGGCCCCATTATCACATACTAGGAAATACTGGGCCCGTGAGAACACTTCTCTCTTCCTGTCTCATTCTCTCACTCTCTCTTACGCAACTCACATATCTATGTTTAACAGTTAAAAATTAATTGCATTCCATAAAATACATTTTGCTTTTAATCTCATGCATAAACATTCACTAGTATGAAAGTATGGAGTATGTGAGTACGGTTAAAAGTAGTCTGTGAAGCTAATTGTGCATTTTAACATGCATTTTAACACATGCAATGCATTTGAACACATTTTTAGACACGTTGATTGAAAAGGCACACATTTTTCTTCATATTTAGAAGTGCAAATATGTACACCTGGAACTGGTGCGGTCGCACCAGGCCCCGCGCTGTGAGGAGGCCCCGCGGAGAACGGACCGCTCCCCCTCCCCCCCTCCCCCCCGGAACGCGATCGTGAACGGACCGAGGGGGACCCCGATCGCGAACGGACCGAGGAGGGCCCCGCGTCAGCCAGGGACGGCCCTGTATAGTACAATACAATACAATGGTCACATAAATTAGCTTAGCCTTCTTAACACTCTGAAAAGAATAGTGGATAAAATACCATTCATTAATTCCTTGTAACAATAAATAAATAAATAAATACATTTATAAATTGGCCTAATCATTACTCTCACTAAGAGTTATCAGGCTTGAATCAGCAGTAATTGGTTAAAGGCTGAAGTAGTTTCTTAAGCTGCTCGATTGAACTGGTGTTGCTGTGACCAGTGGTTTTAATGGCTCTGTGTCTGCTAGTGAAAAACTGTGAGAGCAAAGAGAGTCTGCTTTAGTAATGAAACACTATTCACCCTCTGTTCCTCTCTTCACCCTCTGTTTTTAATGTTCGGGAAGGACTTATATCTAAAACCTTCCTGCTTGATAACTCAATCCTCCGCTCTTATCTATCAGTGTGAGCTGAGATTTAGCACAGGGGTGGGGGATGTTTTTTAGCTGTGTGGTTAAAACGTACACACACACTCCTTCTGGCCAAGAAAATATAAAGAAGCAAAGGTTAGATCACAGCAGAGATGGACATTTTGAATTATTTCTGATGCCTCAATATAAAAGAGGTTTTACTGATAGATGTACTCAGGGGAGGATCTGCACCATTCAGAAATGAATTTAAAAAAAAGCTGTTTAAATGCCAGTTAACATTTCTGAATTTAAGTTAAGGATAGCAAAAAGGCACAGAATAGATATACTAGAGTTCAAAAGTTTGGGATTTGTAAATTTTGTAATGTTTTTGTAAGTCTCCAAAGCTACATTTATTTAATCAAATGTACAGTAAAACAGCTATATTATGAAATAGTATTACAATTTAAAATAACTATATATTTTAAAATGTACTTTATTCCTCTGATGGCAATGGATTTTTTTTTTTTTTCATTATTAAAAACAGTTCAGTTTTTTCGAAACCATAATATATTTTGTTCATGATTATTTGATGGATAGAAAGTCAAGAACAGCATTTATTTAAAATAGCAGCCTTTTGTAACATAAATGTAATTTATATTACATTTAATGTGATCAGTGTAACATGTACTTGCTAAATAAAAAGTATAATTTATTTCAGAATAAAGCCCAAAACTTGTAAATGTAATGATACAAATCGTCAAAATATACTAATGAAGTGGAATATTCATTAGGTTATATTGATGATTTATATTGTTACATTTAATAAAATTAATATACTTTGAACCAATTTTCATTTTCAATAAAATGAGTGTACTTTGAACTGATTTTCATTGGCTTTAATTAATATTTTTGTGATATGAAGTGAAAGTGGTGCATCCTATAAGGAACAAGCCCGTTTTAGATACTGTTGTTCAAAAATGTCTTGATTCAGAAGTATCCACCCCATTAATCCAAAACAGTTCTTAAGAAATGTGATTTAGCTGACAGCATTTCCACAGTTTAGCCTTCGCTGAACTGAGGGATGGATGCGGAAACATCCATTTAGTAGGCCTCTCTGCTCTGATAAGAGCACGGGTGCCATAGCTTAGCAAGAGCTACTGCCTGTTAAGTAAGATTGAGGGCAGGTGCTTTGAGCCGAGATTGCTTTCGGGAACAGGGCGTTTTGTCTACTAAACAGCTGTCTGGATTTATTCCTTACATATTCATGCATTTTTTATTAATGGCTAGCCAGGGAACACTCGGGTCCTCCCGTAAAGTACTCTAGCTTGATGAATGCACATATGGATTCGGAAAAAATCAGAGCGATACATCCAAATAACAGCCGGCAGGGTTAATGTCAGCTTATATGTCATTCAGCTGCAAAGTCTTCCTCGAATTTACTGTGGGAAGGAAGTCTGCTTGCGAAGAATCGGAATACACTTTTTATTTTCTTTTTTTATTATTATTTTGTAATATTTACACTAAAACTGTTTTTTTTTCTTTACTCACATACAGTAAAACCAGCAGTACCGTAACACAGACTTTGTT
The DNA here is from genome assembly GCA_039654775.1 of Spinibarbus caldwelli. Lineage (NCBI taxonomy): Eukaryota > Metazoa > Chordata > Actinopteri > Cypriniformes > Cyprinidae > Spinibarbus > Spinibarbus caldwelli. The sequence goes on from CM077247.1 coordinate 14,147,801, forward strand.
TTGACCACTCTGTTTGAATGTCAAGTAGGAGTGAGTTTTCCAAATACACCATGTTTGCACAGAAAATGCAGCGCTCAAAATGTCGTTAATCTTAGAAATTACCTCTCGCACACTACTGAGTAAAAAAAAAAATGGGCAGCAGTTGGGAATGAGAAAAGACTGGTGAAGTAGTGTCCATTACAGAGAGTGAATGGTGATTCACCCCCCAAAGGCTGAGGGCTGAACATCTGAGATTATACAGGTAGAGGAAAGTGAGTTGTGTTTGAATGTTAGCTGCCAGGGAACAATAACCTGCTGCTGTAGCAATCTCACCCAAAATGACCAAATGGTCCAAAAGTAATCGGAAGCAGTCTATTCGTCATGGAAAAAAGACATTGAGAGAAAATACTTGCTGTCATGACCAACTCTTTTTGTCTGTACTTTTCTGGGTGGGAAATCTAGGATAGACTAGAGGAAAATCTTTCATTTATTAGTCTAGACTAGAAGAAAATTCCTTTTAGAGGAAAATCTAATTTTTTGGCCCAAATTACTTTGCTTGACAATGAATGTCAGTATTATTAAAAGTAAAGTACCCCCCAAAATTAAAAGAATGTCTAACTTTATATATGGAAACTTCACAAAAATGAAAACTGTCATCATTTAGACATAAAAGATATTTTGAGAAATGTCACTCTGTTTTTTTGTTTTGTTTTGTTTTGTTTTTTTTGTCCATACAATGGAAGTGAATGGGGTCCAGAACTATTTGTGTGTGTGTGTGTGTGTGTGTGTGTGTGTGTGTACTGGTATATATGGTTTACGAGGACACAAATGTGTATAATGACATGGGTACTACAATGTAAACATGGTTTGTGTGTGTGTGTGTGTGTGTGTGTGTGTGTGTGTGTGTATGTGTTTGTGTATGTGCCACAAAAGAAAGTCATACAGGTTTGTTTGGAGCAACATAGGGTGAGTAAATGATCACAGAATTTTCATATTTGTGAAATTTCCATATGTAAAGCTTCATTTTAATTTGTGTACACAAGTATACTATTGTGTAGTATATCCAAAGACTTCTTTCAAAGTTCTTTCCATAGGTTTCTTTCTTTTGAATTTTGATTATACATTCCCTTTCTTCAAATATATATATAAAGATGGGAAGAAGAAAAAAAAAAAAAAAAAAACTCCCACAGCCAAATCAAATAATGTAAAGACGAGTTTATTTCCACAGCCTGTTTGAAGTCATTGCCCTTTTTTGTTGAAGCACCAGACTTTTCCGCATAGATTTGTCTATTTATTTGTTGTCATACACAATTTACAAGCGCCCTGCTTTTATTTGTTTATGTGTTAGTCCACGGGCTTGCTTGGACAGCGGTGTATGTGCTCTGCTGCCTGTATTAATTTTTGGCTGGATTAGCTGGCTATTTCCTGCTTGCAGTGGAATACTGAGAGGAGCGGCTCAATCCCAGTTGCACAGTCTGAGACGTGGCTGTTAAATGACATCTGTTGTGGTTTTTTTTGTTTGTTTTTTTTTTTCTTTCTGCAGTACAGACCTCCCATTCGATCTCTGATATTTGCCTCTTTGTGGTCGGTTAGACTTCTCACTGTGCTGTATTGTGGTTAGATAGCCTATGCTGTGCTGACAAAATATTTTTTCTCTCACTCGTGCTCTCTTTATCTCTCCCTCCACCCCCTTTTTAGCACCCCACTGGTTTGTGAAAGGTCAGCTTTCTACCGCTTGACAAATCCAGACCTCGATGAAAACAACCCACAATAAACCACGGTTTTAAACAGATAATGTAATTTATTTTTAAATGTTAAATAGTTTCTGCATTAAGCCACTGTGAGCTAAAATAAAGAGAGAGAGACTTCATCGTGGACTTCATTGTCTAGTTTACATAACACCCTTAGTTTTCAGGCAGGCCCAGCCAGATGCACAGAGGTATAAATGTCAAGGATTTCCACGTGAACACCACTGCAGGGCCCTCAGGAGCCTTCCTGTCTTTCTTCTCCTGTCACATTCTCTTTTCTCATTTCTTCTTCTCTTATAAATTGTTTGCGCAGGGGCTGTAAGACCTTTCCACACTGGTCTTTGTTTGCTCAAAGTCACAGAAACTGGGTATTCTAACCGCAACCGCTATTACCAATCTTATAATCCAGTGCTCCGTCTTGCCCTTTTGAGGGGCTTCTTGGTGGAGAAGAGGGTAAGTGATGTCCATCCATCACATTGAGAAACGGTAGAGGTCACAGAAAGCCGTTCACCATTTCTCATATTTTAGTGCTGCCACGACTTGCGCTTTTGCAAGAACATTTTTATCTATAAAATGTCAATCAAAAGGATGTATGTATTTGCTGGTTGACAGCTTGTTATCGGGGTGGCTCTGGCAGAGACAGGGAAGAAAGAAGGAAACATTTTTCTTTTTTTTTTCAGCTTTTTGTTAATTTTATTATTTTATTTTTTTTATGTATTTATTTTTTTAGTTTTTGATTGACAGCTTGCATACAGCTGTTAGAATACCCTTATTATTTATCACAGATCGTCAGCTCTTCCATCAACAACAACAGATGGTGAGGCAGACATCTGTGTATGTTTACATTAAGACTAAGAATGGCACCTTCTAAGATCACCTCAAGATTGCTTTGTATTATGACAGGTAAATTCCTTGATGACACATATTTCAATGAAATTGAGATGTCAGAGGAACCCATAAGGTGCTTGTCAAAAGAAATGGGATATAAACAATGGTGTAACTATCCGTAATGCACCTGCACTGGGGTTCATGAATCGGGAACCTTCCCATGATATCTTTGAACGTGTGAGCTGCACTGGTATATATTTGAGATAACTGATTCAATGTCAATTTCTGAGCTGCTTCTCATAGAGAAGAGTGGGGGGTGAAGATTATATCAATACTATTATCAATTCATTGCAAATAACAAGATTTTAGTTACATTTCTAACCGTCATAATAGGGAAAAAGACCACCATTCAGAGCAAGACAATAAAGGCAAAGTGTATTACAACACTAAAAATAAATATAAAACACTGAATATAAGTAAAAATTGAATATAGATTAATATTTTATACATTTAAAAGTAAACATTTTATGTGTTTTATTATATATACTAATATATTAAACCATCTATTAAGCATTTTACTAAAACTTTAAAATGTATCCTTATAATTATAATTAATACTTATCCTATTTATTTACTATAGCTAAGCAATTGAACTTGTGTTGCACATATGGCATAATTCCATAAGTTCAAACAGAAAAGTAAGATAGAGCAGTGCTATGTTTTCTGTCAATGATATGTTTACATGTTCATGTATGTCCATAATTGAAGACGGCCTGTGTGATCTTTCGGTCTATGGACCTTCAAACAGATGGTATCTGCTGTAGTTGTATCTGACACAGAGTTAATACAGCAGATGAATCAGCTCAAGCAGACACTCACGCTGGAGCCCAGCGCAACATAGCTCTGAACGGACCATTCAAGATATTTCGTTTGTACCGTAGGCTGAGAGTTTGAAGAGTGTAAGTGAAAGAATGAAGGGGGCTGTTGAGAGACAGAAAGAAATGGGTAAAAAAGAGAGAAAGATTAATGATCACCTGCCTAAATCAAGGGCAATTGGCAAGTTAAGAAAAGATGAGTATAATCATGAGCTCTCCTTCTCAAGGATAATCAACCAGACAGGAAATATATTCATACCAACTACTGCAGTCATATTATTATGATTATTTTGTAATTTAAGTACATGTATAGAGCACAATGGATGTGCAGGGCATTCCAAGAACATTTCCTTCAGAGATTTAATGCATCATTTGTACTACAAGTTAAAATGTTATATTCATGTCAGTCAAGACTTCTATATTTTTCAGCTTTTTAACAGATAATAAGGTGGATTTCAATAGTTTAAACATTCTCTAAACTGCCACATTTCAAACGAAAATCACAATAGTTCCCAAAAAAGCCATTTTTCATCTTTACATAATGCATCATTTATCAGCAGTAAAGGAATTTGTGTATCAGCTGGAATCTACAACACAACAGGGATACATGTTGTGATGTTTTTATTAATCACTTTCCACTTATGATGAATGGCCTGTTGTAAATTCAGGTAAGGGTATTTAAAAGCACACATCCGTCATCACGTCAGTCAACTTCTAAGATGAATCTTTACAAGCAAACAATTTACAGTCCATTTTCCCATCAGAGAAAGAGGCTCATGGTTGCATATAATCAGTGGAGAGAACCGTTTTTTTTTTTGTTGTTGTTGTTGTTTTCTTAATTTTGTCTGTTTGTCTGTTGTCCTGTTGATCTGTATTGTGTCTTTCTATCTATCATAATCTGCTGCAGTGTTCATGAGAAGAGCACTTTGAACTTGAAAATGACATCGCTTATGTAAGCGTTTATGCAACATATTTAGCCATATGTTTTATTTCCCTTGTGAAATGCATGCGTTTAGATCTGGTCTCCCCAGGTAAATTCAAGTACAAGAGTTTAACTCTGAAAATGTCATGCAGATGTTGGCATTAAATATAGTGAGCATGATGTGTGATTTATTTTTAATTTTTTAATTTTTTTTTTGTTTCGTTTTTATGTTTTCATTTTGCCTCACAAAAGTACACAATTTTTTCAATTTTTTTATTTTTATTTTTTCCAATTTTTTATATTTATTTGTATTTTTTTGCATAAACTATGGTTCAGCAATACACAGCTGTGTTTGGTGTTTCCTCCTTAAGATTACAGTCCCCATCTGGCCACCCCCTTAAAATTTGGGATGTGCAAGAGCGTTTTGAGTCAAATAAGTTATTGATCCAAGTAAACAGTAAAGAAAAAGGACATTTTCGTTTTCGCGTCAAGAAAAAGAACAGAAACAGAGCTATCAAAGTCAGCCAATGTGACTGACTTGACTTGTCATCCTGACTGATAAAATGTCCCTCTCAGACTCCTTAAGAACACTTTTGAGATACTTACTTTACTTTTGTCATTGATTGAACACTCCAGTCTCAAGAGGAGGAAGGGTCAATTGTCTCCAAAGCCTTCGACGACAACAACAGCATTAACAACTGAGGGATTTTATATAGTGCATCTGTTACATAACACTTATAAAGTCATAAAAACAATTCATCAGTGCCGACGGGACTTCTGTGGAATTCCCCTCCAGGGCATGAAGCGATGGCTGCGATCCTGCCGTAATGAGCCCCCCTAAACCCCAGCACTCCCAGTTAAGCTGTGATTTTGTGTGCACTGGTTACACAGGCATTCATTATCACGTTGGAGCCGATGCGACATCCAATGTGCACCGCTGCAAGCGCCCCTCACAATGCCTTCTGATTGCAGTGATTCACTCTCCAAATTAGTGACATTTCTCTTAATGTGTGCCTTGCTTCCAGCAGCAAAAGCCCGTTTCGCATTCCCGTCCTCATGGCACTTTATGTAAAATGACTGTGCCTACGCAAGCATAGCAACTGAGGATTCTGATCATCACAGTCAACCCGGAAGACAAAAAAAGTAAAAGTAAATGGAGAGTGTGACAGAAGGGCAGTAAATGAGATGAGGGGAACAAAAAATAGGCAACAGATCCACATGACGCAACACACAAATTCTAATGAATATGAAATGGAACCAAGTCAAATTTATGTGCTGGCTAAATCTGTTTGCAATGCTTTATAGACTGGGATGTATGCGGGGTTCTGATACAGATAGGCTGAACTGTGAGAAGCTGCATGGAGAAACTAAAGCGCTTCGGTAAGCTGCTTGACACCTCTCATTATCCACATAGCACACATGCCAGAGAGGGTATCCGGGGCACCTTACATCTTAGTGTGAGAGTCGTTCCTTGCTGCTATGATTCCCTCTCCAGCTAGGAACATAGTAAATGGAAGGAGCCAGGCAAGAAAATCAATTCCTTTCAATGTAATATTGTATGTATATACAATAAAATTATTGTAGAATATTTTTGTACTGTAGTAAAAAAATAAATCTTGGAAAAAAGTATCAGTTTCCAACAGCACAACTGTTTTCAACTTTGATAAGGATTTGAAATGTTTCTTGAGCACCAAATGAGCATATTTTTGTGAATCTGAAGGATCATGTGACACTGAAGACTAGAGTTATGGCTGCTGAAAATTCAGCTTTGTCTTTGCAGGAATAAATTACTTGTAAAAAATAGTAAAACAGAAAAGTTGTTTTAAATTGTAATAATAGTTCACAGTTTGGCTTTTTATATTGTATTTTAGATCAAATAAATACTGCCTTGTTGAGCACAAGAGACATCTTTCAAAAATATTTAAGAATTCATACTACCTCAAACTTTTGAACAATGGTGAATTGTGTGTGCATGTTTATGTGGTTTATGAGGACACAAATTTGTAAAATGACATGGGTATGACATAGGTATTACAATGTGGAGGTGATTTATGAGGACACTTTCGGTGTCCCCGTAATTCAAAAGACTTATAAATAAAACAGAATGAGTTTGTTGGAAAATCTAAGTTTCCTGTGAGGGGTAGGTTTAGGGGTAGGGTTGGTGTAGGGCAATAGAAAATACTGTTTGTACAGTATAAAAACCATTACACCTATGGAGAGTCTCTGTAAACCATAAAAACCAACGTGTGTGTGTGTGTGTGTCAGAGAAACGACTATGTGCTTCAAAATTCCCACTCAATCTGATACAAGGAATTTAACCCAAGCGATTTTGAGTAGACTGTATTTCAATTTTAATTTTGCTACTCCTAGGCTTTTTGCGAACGACTGCAGAAAGGATTCATGTGCAACTCCATTCATCTCTCACGCATAAACCTGTCTCTCTGCAGCTCTCTACTTTCTAGTATTCCTGCTTCCCTTCACTGCTTGGTCCTGCTGTGCTAATGCTCCACAGAAATAGCCAGTTTTACAGGCCCCAACAGAATGCAACCTGGTAGGAATTTCATCCTCCCAGCAAGACCTGCAAGGCCTTTGTTTCCAGGATGGAGCTGTCTGCTGGTTCTTTATGGCAAGTCCAATATGAAGTTGGTTTCCTCGCAAAGTTTAGATTTTTTTCTCCTCATTTTAGGCTTTACCCAATGATGTGTGACGGTCAAGGTTGCAGATTATTCAAATGCTGTTCTAACATGTAAATGTGCCAGTCTACACTGCATGGGGTTGAAAAACAGCCCACAGGACGTGAGTCTGTCATTTTTACGAGTTTTGCCCACAAATATACCACATGACTTTTGGGTGACCTTCACTTACCCTTTTCTGAGGTGGGAAATATTACAAAAAAAATAGATTGAGAGCACAATCTGGCAGTGCCTACTGTCTGGCTTATTATAAAAATGGACAGGCTCAAATAAGATGACTGTGACAAAGGCACTGGGACTGCCAAGAGACTGTCTGGCAGGCATGAGTAGATCTGAGTTTCTGGACCACGTGCCGAGAGTCTCTTCCTGGGAAAGCGTAATCCGAAGGTCCCCTGTGGTTGTGTTAGAGGTGAAAATGTCTCCCAACACCCCAATTACTCTTTCCACAGCCACCGGAATCACTATCTCAGGTCAGATATTACAGTATATCTGTAATGGGCAAAATAGACAGGTTCAATAAACAGCAAATTATATTTTAATTAACACTACAGGTTACTTGAGATTATGCTAATAAAGATAAATGTCTTAAAATGTTAAAGATGAAAAAAAAGCACTCATGGTTATTGAGAGTGCTATGGTCTGTATGCTCTTGATATTATGTTTACAATTATATTGTAATATATTTAAAAAAAGAAAACGTCATTTTAATGACAAAACCTCTCGTTATTATGAGGAAATATATTGTTTTAATGACATAACTCATTATTACGACATTACTGAGTGGAAAAAAATAATATGTATTGTGGTAGCAATGTGCTACACAATGTAAATATAATCATTGTGTTCAGAAAATGTGACAGAGTGCTTTAGTGCAAATGTAAATTAATACAATGGAAAATAATATTATTAATATAGTATTATATGTTTAACCATTGCTCTACATTATTCCTTCATGTTTTGCGAATAGCATGCATGTAATGAAATTAAACTGAATTTTGAGACTGAATAATATAAATATCACTCCATCGCAGACTGTAAGTGTGCTGACAAATTTAATCAGCAATTAAGCACCTCTAACGCTGCTGTTTATGTAATTATATACAGCATCAGAGACAAAAGCTGCCGTGCAGAAACAATCCATCGGTGCGCTAGAATGATCGAGACGAGAGAGAGAGAGAGTGATGAGTTTTGACATTGAACAGTATCAATGCACCGCATTTAACTTCTGAACACTCTGTGCCAAATTTACTGAGCAATTTGCCTGGATTTTCAGTGCGCTAATGTGATACAATCTGCCCACCAAATGAGTGGAGTGTTTACTGCGCTGGCAGAAAAATTCAAGTGCAGATTTTTGTGCCTAATGTACAGGGAAAATGCCAGAAAACATCTCTGTCCATCAAGTTAATGCTAATGTAGTGTCAATGCTAAGTACCATGTCCCAACTTCTATAAAAACAAACCAGTATGGCAGGTGTTAATGTTGAAGCATTATGTAGTGAAGTACCCTAAAGACAATGATCCTGCAGCTTCAAATGTGAATGGTAATGAGAAGGGAAAGAAACATTTAAAAATGTTGTTTAAATTTATCCTATTTTAGATCAATTTTAAGATAGCATACATTTTATTTAAGATAGCATATATTACTACTCGGCAGAAATGGTAAGAATAGTGTGCTATTCTGAATACAGTATAAACAGTATAGTCTAGCTTATATGCATTAACGTTCTAGAGTAAAAAGTATTTGATTGAAAGTCAGGACTTCTTTTCTTACAGTTGCCATATTGAGCACTTTGACTTTTCCCATTGATCTTTCTTCAAGTGGTCTGTCTCCATCTCCTTACTGTCTCTGCTCTTTCACAGATGTCTTTCCAGTATATGTGTGCTTGTGTGTACTTGGACAGATCCTGAAGAAATATGTTTAACAGCAAAGACATCAATTATAACATTTAATTCTGCCTTTCTTTCTTTTAGTTTTCCAATTCTTCAGTTTTGCTACATGGTATCCAGATATACTGTACAGTTTGTGCAGTTTTTAAGTTTCCAGAGGTTGCCCAAATCAATAGGCACCTCTTAATATGCTTTGTACCCGCTTGAGAATATCTAGCCTAGCGTTCAGTCTCCTCAGCTGCACTCTAGCTTCACCTTACACACCCTTCTTTATTTCTGAGGACAACACACAGAGTGAGTGCAAGAATCAGTAAATATTGTGTTTTCAAGAAAGCATTATATCGAACACTGTGGAAGTGAATCCTATTTACTGAAGGCTGAATCTCAGGGCGAGCGCTCTGTTAGCGTCAAGGTGAAGCTCTGGGATCAATTAGCTCCTCAGATCTGTCCACAGACCTGATAGAACATCCATTCCATATCAATCACCTCAATTATTATTTATGATTTTCCCACTCTGACTGCAGATCATTTTTATTTCACCATTTCCATGATTAGAGTGAAGATAGATAGATAGATAGATAGATAGATAGATAGATAGATAGATAGATAGATAGATAGATAGATAGATAGATAGATAGAAATCTGACAATGTAAATCAACAATGTATGGATAGATGAATAGAAACGACTGACAAAGAAACAATTGACATGGAAACAACGAGATGGATGGATGGATGGATGGATGGATGGATGGATGGATGGAAACAACTGACAAAGAGAAGCCATCCACAGATAGAAACAAAGACAGAGATAGATAGATAGATGGATGGAGTGATGGATAGGCTGGGATGAATTCATTCTAGAATGTTCTAGTGTCCTTGCTTTAGGCTGAAATACAAAGATTTAAAGAAGGAGGCAAACAAGCAGAAAGCAAGGCAGGTTTAGGCTTTATTTAAACACTAGAAGAATGGGGTCATCATCCAGGGGTCTCCAGGTCTCATCTGATCTGTGTACTTAATTACTGTCCTTCCATTCATTATTTATTTGCTGGGCTGGACCTGTTTAACCTCTGTGCACTCCAGCAGAAAGTGAATTAGAACTGCTATGAGATTAGCAGGGACAAACACTAAGACAAGATGAAGATTTACACACTTTTTACAGAGCTTCACAAAGGCACCATTATAACAGTGTAAAAAAGATTGCCAACAGGCTGTTTGGCCTAGTATTACCCCAACTATTAATCCTTGACATTGCCCTAGAAATGTTTTTTTCTTCGAAACATTTTCATTTAAATGTGTCTGCCCTTGATGCAGTTGTCTATTCAGCCTCTAAGTGATAAAGTTTGTCATGTAACACACATCAGCCACACTCCATTGGGCAAATGCAGTTTTACTGGAAGTCCTTGAGTGATGTCTCTTTGTTATGCCTCCTATTGGAACACTTTCATGGTCAAACTTTCTGAGTGTTGCCATGGCAATGCAGACAGAGGTTTGACTGATCATCTCAGCAGGCGGAAGGTTTTCTTTAATGCAACTGATTGAAAAAGTGAAATGAATGAAAATGGAAAGTGGAATAGTATTACTCGTTTTATAGAATTACAAAGAAGTAAATGTACATTTTATATATATATATATATATATATATATATATATATATATATATATATATATATCAGAAAGGGAAGAAAATATACAGTGCCCTCCAAAAATATTGGAACAGTAAAGACAAAATTGCTCTGTTGGCTGTGGAGTCAAGACATTTGCAGATATGATTAAAAGATGAATATGAGACAAAACTACAGAATGTCACATTTTATTATTAGCCGTTTCAACACATACATGTTTTACCAAATAAAAAGAACAACACTTTTAGAGTTCATCCCACTCATTGATGTGAGCATAAGTATTGGGACAGTTGAACATAAGGCAGATATGAAAGATTAAAAGCTATTATTTAGTTGCAGATCCCTTGCGCACAATCACAGCAGTGAATCTGTGACCCATAGACATCACCAGACTCTTGGTCTCATCCTTTGAAATACTTTTCCCAGCCTTTAATGCAGCCAATTCCAATTGTTGCTTGTTTTGGTTTCTTACTCTCCTCTTCAGCTGGTGAAATTCATGTTCATTCGGATTTAAATCTGGAGATTGACTTGGGCAATCTAAGACTTTCCATTTCTTTGCCCTTATAAATTCCTTGACTGAACTGGTAGGGTGTTTTGGGTCATTGTCCTGATGCAATATGAAGCACTTCCCAATGAATCTGGTGGCATTATCTTGAATATTGGTAGGCAATATGGTTTTGTACCCTCCCAAATTCATTCTGCTACTGTCATCATACATTAAGTCATCAGTAAAGTTGAGAGGGCTCGTTCCAGAGACAGCCATACATGCCCATGCCGTGACACCACCTCCACCATGCTTTACAGATTAGGCTGTATGCTTGGGATCTTTTGCAGTTCCCTTTTTTTCCTCCACATTTTTGCTTTCCCATCACTTAGATAAAGGTTCATCTTTGTCTCATCGGTCCATAAACACAGTTCCAAAACTCTTCTGGCTCACCTTTGTGCTTTTTTGCAAACTCTAATCTTGCCTTTCTATTTTTGGTGCTGGTCAGAGGTTTGCATCTTGCTGTGTAGCATCTGTAATTCTGTGTTAAAGTCTCCTGAGGACAGTAGATTGTCAGAGCATCACCCCAGCTTTCTGGAAGTTGTTGGTGATTTTACAGACACGTCTTTTAGGGTTCATTTTCACAGTTTTTATGATTTGTCTGTCATCAACTACTGTTGTTTTCTCAGCCGATCAGGTAGTTGTTGGTTGCTGGTGTCGCTGGTGGTTTCCAAACTCTTGATTTCTCCATGCCCTTTGTTTTTGCTATAGCTCTAATTGACTTCCTCTTTTCTTTTAGCATCCAAATCGCTTGCTTTTCTCTCAAAGTCAGCTCCCTCATCTTCATCCTGGTTTGTGTGTCATCATCGAATGCAAGATTCAGAATGCAGAAGTAATGGATATAACTGATACGACACATTCCCTGCTTTTAATATCTGAAGAATGAATGCAACAGGACACAGATGATCACTTAGAAAGACCTGTGAGGCAACTGTTCCAATACTTATGCTCACATCAGATAGGGGGATGAACTCTAAAAGTGCTGAACTACTTAGCTGGTAAAACATCTATGTGTTGAATCACCTAATAATAAAATGTGACATTCTGTAGTTTTGTCTCATATTCATCTTTTAATCATATTTGTAAATGTCTTGACTCCACAGCCAACAGAGCAATTTTGTCTTTACTGTTCCAATACTTTTGGAGGGCACTGTATATGTTAAAGTGAACTATATATACTTTACAGTTTCTTTCCTTAATCTTGTATGCAGAGCTCATTCTTGTATTTTGTATATATACACAAAGTTACACTCTTCTAGTTTGAATTTATTCAAGATTGGTGCTTAAGCTGAGAGTAAGCCGTTAATATCATTGTGGACTTTTTACATGACACAGACTCTACTTTTTGTATCTGAATCCAAGCCACCAGCTTAGATTTGTGTGTGCCTGAGAGAAAAACGCCACTCATCAAACAGAATAATGAAGCAGCCCTGGACAAATTGGGGTCATAAGCAATGGGCTTTAATTTTGAAAATAATACAAAGTATAAACAGCTCTGTGATGATGGTGTATTATGAAAGCCCAAAATGGGATGAATGTATTTGAATGTGTGTCTGGGAGGGGGATGTCTATGTCATTAATTTCTGTGTGATTATTTAGGTAATGTAGAGGTAATTGCAGCAGCTGCTCTTAGGGAGATCTAGAAATATCATTCACTGCTTTGAGGAAAAATGTTTTTAGTGACTCACTGTATGCGTGACATGGTGCCACAGCAAAAACAGCAAATGAGATAAAATCCACCAATTGTTCCCTATTTGTTTGTGATTTTAGGCACTTGTGGGATGAATTTGTCAATCTGGCCATTTTATTTATTTTCCTATGTTCTTTCAGCTGAGTTCTTGCCTATGTAGAGCGTTTCAAATCAGTCATCTATGAGGTTCCAGGATGGTTAGCATGCTGCCTATGTAGGCAGCCAGCAGTGAGGCAGCTCACTAGGTTTTGGAACAGAACTAGAGTCATCTGTTCAAAAACGATGACTATGTTAAAGTGAGCCAGTAATATAACTTTGGACTTCAGGGTAAAAGGAAAATATAGAGCTTTTCACAAGGCAAATTGCAAAATGGAGGAATGCAACTGCCAAACTGACGTCTAAGAGGCGGATTTATCCAATTCCAAGGCAAGAATGGATCAGATGAGCAAGTGCCCATGGAGGTGGAGGAAAAATTTGATAAGGGTCCAAGAACTTGATATTCTGTCAGAAAGGGAAGAAAATGCTCTGATTCCCCCAAAATGCTGCAAAAAAAAAATAAACACTGAGAACTGCAACCTTATACATTACTGTTCAAAAGTCTGGGGTCGGAAAGATTCAAAATACAGTACAAACTGACATCAAAAATACAGTACAAACTGTAATATTGTGAGGTATTATTACAATTTGAAACAACTATTTTCTGTTAATATAATTTAAAATGTAATTTATTACTGTGATGGCAAACCTGAATTTTCAGCAGCCATTATTTTAGTCTTCAGTGTCACATGATCCTTCAGAAATCATTCTCATATGCTGATTTGGTGCTCAGGAAACATTTCTTTCTATTATCAATGTTGAAAAGTTTTTGAAAATAATTTAAAGTTAAAAAACATCATTTATTTGAAATAGAAATCTTGTTATACTATTATAAATGTCTTGATCAATTTATTGCGTCCTTGCTGAATAACTTCATTATTAAAAAAAAAAAAAAAAAAAAAAAAAATTTTGTACATACATCGTCAGACTGCATTAGATTACACAGTACATTGTGTAGTATGTATCCCTACAATCAAAAATGTATGATTTTAAAAAACAAATCTTGTGTGTCTCTGAAGGCTAAGATGCCTTAAACCGCTGCCTATGGGCAGCTCACCATGATTTGGAGCAGTCTGTCTCTGTGCCTCTATGGTAGTGTTAGCAGCCTTGTGGTTAAATATATCTCTGAATTGTCAGACACTGACCAAGGCTGTTGCTAAGCTTATTGATTCATTAAGTAGCTTGAGGCAAGCCTGAGTAACAGCTCCTTAAAGAAAATGTGGAGGATCAGTGCTTAGCGATGCTTTGTTAACCCATGTTAAACAAGCTTAACTCTAAGGCCCAACACTCTGTTTGAATCTTAGAAAGGAACAGCATGCTCCTTTCACTGTTTCTCTGTGTTAAGAGAAAAGACGGAAAAGACAGGCGGATACCCTTAACACACACACGCACTTCCTCAACTCTCTTCAAAGCAGCTTCAATTAGAATAGAAGGTTACAGGTCACCAACTATTTGTGGTGATTGCATGTATTTGCATAGCTGATGAGGGGAAATTTCAAAAGGTGAAGCTCTCTTTTAATGCTGCAAATGATGAAGTTGCAAACAGGCATTTCAACCATTAAAAATTATTGCATTAACAATATCAATCACATGCATAGTTATAAAACTAGCCGTAGTTTAGTATAATGGGTGATGGTCCAAAGAGCAGTGAGTCATCATTTCCATATGTAATTATATGGAACATACAGTCAAATATAATAACACCTTATGTGCACAAACACAGTTACTTATGTTAGTCTTGGCAATTGAGCTTCTTTGCTAACTGGGTTGCATGTGCATGTCTTTTAACAGAAGGATTCCTAGATGGCCTGTGTCTGCTGAATGAAATTAAAACATTTGCCATATTTATCATATTTAAATGGAAGTTCCAGATGTTAAATCACAGATGTGCTAACATTTACTCTATCACATGGGGTTTTGCCTGACAGACCTTTGCGTGTTAAATATGAGTGAGTTTGTCACTCTTACAGCTGCACAAACTAATATACTAAGGTATGTAATTGACCGGCAAATTATATATGCCCTCCATATGTGCATATATTTTTTATTTAAGGGATAGAAGGGATAGAAATGGCTTCCTTTGTTTGGTACAGTCTGAAAACTAGTAAAGATTTTTAAATAAAGGATTTGTATGTTAGCTTTAATGCTGTTAGTACAATGGGCAGAAGCATTTTGTTAAAAAGTCTGTCATGTAACTAAAAATATTAAGTGGAAAAAAAAAGAGAGAGAGAGAGAGAGAGAGAGAGAGAGAGAGAGAGAGAGAGAGAGAGAGAGAGAGAGAGAGAGATTGAAGCAGGTGCAAGGCCCTGAACATCCATCACATCACACCCAGCTCTTGTAATACTGCAGTGTTATTTGGATATGGCTAAATGTGGCATTGGTAAGAATATTAGAAGATTTTATGACAAATTTGTAAGTCTCTTTGCATATCAGTGTCTGTCAAATTAATAAATGTAAATATAAAAGTGAATATAATTGAATGTTATTGAAAGAAGACTGAATTGATTTTATCAAAAATACAATAAAAACAGTAATACTGAGAAATATATTACACTTAAAACAATATGTTTTAATAGATTTTAATAAAGTAATCTATTGCTGTAATTGCAAAACAGTTTAATATTTATATGAATAACTTAATATTAAATAATATTTTTTGGAAACCTTTTTTTCAGGATTCTTTTATGAATAGAAAGCATTTATTTGAAACAGAAATCTTTAGTAACATTTAAAGTCTTTACTGTCACTTGTGATCAATTTAATGTGTCCTAGCTGATTTGATAGGTCTGATGCAAATTAATTCTGGTTCATTAATGATTTCATTAACGATTCTTCCAATGCTTCTTAAACTGATTCAGTTTGGTCAAACCCAAAATGGCTAAACACTAGCTTTTAATTTTCTTAACCACAAATTATTGGCCAGGAAATTTACAAATTTTAAGCAACTGCACTTCTTAAAAAGCCATTGCCCTCAAAAGCATCAAAGACAGACGTTTTTGTATATATATAGAATATTGGAAGTTGTTGAGAAATCTATCTGGCTCCACTTTTGGCCTGGGTAGAGTCCAGTTTTGAACCCTATAGTGAATATTTGGTCTCACATTAAACACAAATGAACTGGGAGACAATTTTCAACTACTCATGAACAGTTTGAAGCCATTGAGTGGAACAACATTGACTTTCTGTCGAAAGCTGTGTGCAAATTTACCCACACAGCTTAAAAATTTGAAGAAAACTATTCCATGCTAAATTACTTTATCTACATTTTTTGCTAATTTCCTGACAAGTAAAATGGTTAAGACCACTTAAAACTCTTAAAAGACCACTAAATATTTTGCCATTTTTGAATTAATATTATAATTTCTTTACATTTATGGAACTGGTTCTTGATTCCCAAACCTATTGTTAACAGAGTGATCTATGGTTTTCTTGCACATTTAGGCCATTGGCTTTATAAGCAAAATACATGTAGTGACTCTGCAACTTTTTTTTTTTCAATCTGTGAGAAAAATCACAGATCCCCAGACCACGGCACAAATCAGTCAAACATCCAGTTCTGTCAAGCTTCGATAAAGCGAACACTCATCAAGTGTGAAACCTTCAGTCGAGAGCTTATCCGCAAGTGCACTGTACTTCTAAGGTTCACTTTTTTTTCTTAACAGCATTGCAGAACGAAAAGTGTGATGAATTCAAGGAAGTGTAGCAGAGATAACATCCTAGCAACTAAACGAGCAATCTTAGCAACTCTCACTAATGCTAGACCTCTCAAGGACACTCTCATTAGAGAGAAATTAAGCCACGCACAGCCCATTAACATGGAAGCAATCAGTCTGGATTGATGAGCAGCCAAACACGTATGTTAAAGAATCTGTCACCAACCTGCCATCTGGTGGGGGAAGGGACAAGCACTAAAGCACCAACCGAAACAACAAATACTAACTTACTTTTAGTTACAGTGCTATGACATACCATTCAACTTTCTATTGAGAATCAGCCTCAGTAACAAATTCTACAGTGGAGGCAGAGGATGCAACCTGAGTGAGGCATCATTTCATGGGGGAGGGCGGATGACTCAGCAGCTCTACAGTTTCTGAGGGCTGATGCTAGCCAGGACCCCAGGAGAGTGTTCAAAGGGGAGAACTGAGAAGCTGAGAGGGGTGGATGATCTTCAAAACCTGAGCACAGATTAAACACTTTCATCTCAGACCAACAATCAGTGCAGCCCTTAGTGGAGAGCAACACAGGGAGCCTCGGGTTTGTGAGGTGTTTCCCTGCTGCTGCAGATTTATAAAGTGCTATAATTTGAAATTGTGGAAAATCCAATTTTGGTCAGACTGAAAACTGACAGTAAAAAGCAGCATCTTCTAGAAATGTTGGTCTTGGAATATTTACAAACATAATTAAAAGTTAATATCTGAATTATTTAACTGTGATATTAAAATTATATGAGGCATTGTGCATAATAGGGCAGATCTTCGATGGGCTCTGTTTATACACAAGTGTAAACCGTGCACTTGGGAATTTTTTTATGCAAATCCCATTAATATTCAGGGGAAATATGGTAAACATGTTTTCGAGTGCATAGACTTACTTCTGCTTATGTGAAGTGGTGACAAGCGACATGCTGAAGTATAAAGGGAGACATCAATTGTACTTTTATTATTTTATGCTCTTTATGCAAGGGCTTGCTCAGCTACTCATTTTTACTTGTCAGCTAATCATATTAAAAAGTATATGACTTGTCGACAAGCCAGTGGGTCAATGAGGAGTAAACATCTGTTTCTGCAACAAGCGTACATCTGCTTTGAATAATAATAATATTAAAAATAATAATAGTAATATGAAAAAGAAGAACACTTTTGTTGGAAGCTTTAATCCCTTTATCACCATGTTTAGAGGAATATATTTACTCTAATGCTTTAAAGTTTTGTTTTGTTTTCTGTTTTGTTTTGAGCCTTTTCATCAAAAGACCACAATGGGTTGTTCTGTGAAGGGACTATTATGTGTGTTTTTCATGTGAAATATGTTAAGCCTACTCTTTTGTGTGACTGTATTGCGGTTGTTTGATGCTGGGTGATAAAATAACTGACTCATTGAAACTTAGATGAGGCTTTTTTTTTATGATGCAATCTTACTCAATGCACATGATTTCTATCTCTTGTCTTATTTGAGTCACAGAAACAGGACAAGATGCTGCACCTGAATTTTACTAAGATCAAACCTCTTAAAGGCTAATCAAAATCAGCCTGGCTCTCAGATCTGATTTCCTGCATCAGGATAAATTTACATGAGTGAGTGTTAATGCAATCTATGATTTGAAAAACAACCCTTGTAACTGGTCAATTACATCAAGTCTGCACTTTCGCTCATTTTTTAGGAATGCAGAAAAGGGGCCTGCACAGCATTCAAAATCAAATTAAAGAATTCTCCCGTGATCAGTGTTCTTCCCATACTATTACTATTTGCTATTTTTTTTTCATGTCAGTAATATGTTTGTGCATCTGGGTTCGCTCAAACGCATTTAAAACCTTGATTCTATAGCTTCTATTAAGTTTTTTTTTTCATTATTAAATTTAATAGGTTTTCATTCATTCATTCATTCATTCATTCATTCATTCATTCATTCATCCATCCAGCCTAAAACTTTCTGTTCCTGTTCTAAAATTCAGTTTAAACTAAATATGAACTCAAACTTTTAAACTCACTGTGAAAGTGTGATGTGGCATTGACTAAACTAGGCCTCCTTTCTTCCTCTCTCGTGTCTCTTGTGGATTCTGTTTGCTCCTGACATCTGTCGAAGACCATTTTGAGTATTTTTAATGCACTGGTGCAAAAATAAATAAATAAATAAATAAATAAAAAACCTCCATATTATAAATTATGAAGTCTATAAATAGATATAACTATAAATAGATATCATCAGAATTCTAATTCTTAAGCTGAATTTACGTCATATTTAGATAAAAGTTTTAAAACCTCTGTGTGACATACTAATTCATAGTTTAATTCATGGCATACAGTAAAACCAGGTGACAGTAAAACGTAGCATCGCAGAATGATTTAGGGAATTTGCTCTCATTATGATGCTTCACGAGGACCACTCTGATGTTGCAGTATAGCTGTAAGGAGCATGTCTCAAGTGAGTGATGGCTAATTGCCAAGCAGTAATGAATGCATGAGAAACAAAGCATGTTTAGCTCAGGAAAACTGCACTGCACCATTATAAGATGCATTCCTGTCCAAGCTAACGTGCACAACTTAATTGGCTCAGTTCATCACAGGCATGGGCCTAATTGGGCGACAGGTCAAAAGATGGATGATCGAGAAGGGAAAAAAAAAACAGTGCTGGGAGTGTTAAAATGCTGGGTGGGAGTTATGAAATGCAGAAGACTGTCAGCTGTGTGTGTGGTTTGCCCCGCACTGAGACCCACAATCCATCTTTCATCGGGTGCTGAAGTCGCTCTTTTCTCGTTTTCAATCTAGACTATATTTACATCCTATAGATGGGCCACTTTGTGTGTCACACATAAAAATGCTGCAGTGTTATGCTTAATATATGCATTAATATAGGATGAGGGGGGTGTTTAGTTAAGGGTGTCTAAGCAGAGCTGTTAACTGCAGTCTGCAGTCCTAGTTTTACTTCATATGTATGTTATTGCTGGTCACACAGAGTCTGTAAAGAAATTTAATACAGTTCTGCTCATGAATTTACATACTCATTAGTTACAGGATATGCATGATTTTTTTCATTTCAACCAAATAAGTGGGACCGTGAAATTTACATGTTATTAAGTACTGTTCCGTTTCACATAACAGATATTTACATATAGTTCACAAGACAAAATAATAACAACTGAATTTACATAAACGTACCAATTCAAAAGTTTACATACCCTTGAATCTTAAAGGGATAGTTCACCCAAAAATGAAAATTCTGGCATTAATTACTTACCCATATGTCGTTCCAAACCCATAATACCTTCGTTCACCTTCAAAACACAAATTAAGATATTTTTAAGATATTTTTTACCTTTATGGGCCTTGAATATAGTAGTTGCGTTGCTGTCTATGCAGAGTCAGAAAGCTCTCAGATTTCATCAAAAAATATCTTAATTTGTGTTCTGAAGATGAACAAAGGGCTTATGGGATTGTAACGACATGAGCTTGAGTAATTAATGACAGAATTTTCATTTTTGAGTGAACTATCCCCTTAATACTATTCGTTGTTACCTGTATAATCAACAACTGTTTTTATGTTTTGTGATTAGTAGTTTATGAGTCACTTGTTTGTCCTGAGCAGTTATACTGCTTACTGTTCTTGAGAAAAATCTTCCAGGTCCTGTTCATTCTGTGATTTTCCATCTCCTACATATGTGAACCCCTTCCAATAGTGACTGATTTTTTATTTTATTTATTTTTTTTTTCTGACTGCCCTTCTGAAGCTACGCAAGATGTTTTCATGTTTCCCAGAAGATAAAATAAGTGCAACTTTACACCCCCCAGCTTTTTTAAATTCTTCATATTTTGTTAAAATTATTAACATCTTAAATATTTTGGAAGAGGTACACTGTAAAAAAAAAATGACCGTGATTTTAACGGTAAAAAAATGAAAATGCTACAGTGAAAACCTGTTAAATGGTTAACGGTAAGTTCCCCTAATATATACGGTGAAAAACTGTAATAGAAATTTCACAGTGAAATACCGTTTTTGGAAGTGAAAAAGAATATAAAATTTACAGGGAAAAACCGTAAATTTCCCTGCGTTGCATTTCAAATTTTGTTTGAATTTGATGCTTTTAATTTGAAATATCTATGTTTCTTCTTAGTTTTTTTCTTATCAGTTATGTTCATTAGGGTTGTATGTTACATCTAATGTTGTTAAATTAATGTTTATTGCATATTTCAGTTTAATGTGTCTCACCATGATGGTGTTTAGTGTTTGTGTGAATGACACTGTGCACCTTCTATATATGTTATTATTTAAAAGCTGCTTGTGATGGGCTTTGGTTCATCATAAATGAACATAACATAAATGTGCTGTTTTGTTTGTTGAATCTATCTTGAATTTTTAGTTACTGAATTAATTGTTAAAGTGCCCCTATTATGCCTTTTCGAATATTACCTTTCATGCAGTGTGTCATGTAGCTGTATGTGAACATAAAACTATCTGCAAAGTTGTGAAGCCGACAGTGCACGATAAATAAAGTTATTGTCTATCAAAAAAAAGAGTCGGCTCGCAATCGCCTAAACGAGTCGTCAGGAATTCGAATCTTATTCCGTAACGGCTGTACGTCACGAAGTAACATATTTGCATATTGTCCGCCCACGTTCTACGTCACGAACAAATTGCTATCACATCTTATAATTACCACAAACTTAATACTTGACACTTACCACTGAGAAATGTCCTGCTCCAGTCGTGCTTGCAAATCAGTCTCTTGTCGATCAGCCACTTCAACCATTTCATCATCAGACTCCGGCTCGAATTGGTAAGAATTGGTACAATCGATACAATCTTTTCAATGTATTGACAAGTCTCCAGGGCTGTCATTCCGTTATTGCAATGGGCGTTTCGTTTCCGACACGCGCTGTACGCGGTAGACCAGTCACAAAGGACTGCGCCATCTGACCAATCACAGCAGTGAGGGCTCAAGGAAAGGAGGGGTTTAGAGAGACTGAAGTCATTTACAAATCATTTAGAAATAAGGTAAAATTAAATCTATTTTTTGATAAAACTAAAGTGTTTTTTGACCTTTCATGCATGTAAACCTGTTTTAGGAGACTCATAAAACAATATTAGCAACCTTAAAAATGGCATAATAGGGGCACTTTAAAGTGCATTCACTTTCTTGTAAGCTGCTTTTCTCAGAGGGATTTGCCAAGAAAATGACTATAGAAGCTCAGGCCAGTTCAGCTCCTCTTTCTAATTCCTTCAAAGTCTGTAAAATATTGCTTAATCTATTCTACACTACTGCGGCAACTGGCTGCTATTTTACGGACCATTGGAACTTTGTTTTGTGGTTTTTGTATTATGGTTCTTTGTGGAGGAAAAAATGTCTGTTGAACGAATTCAAGAGAATTATTGTGCTCCTATTTGTAATTGCCTATTAACTTCGAAAACAATTTCAAAGAATAAATGACGGTCAGCAAGGGAAGATGCCTAACACAAGAACCAATCCAGGCATCCAAAAGCCCAGTGCCCGGTTGCATAAAGCACCTTAAGTATAACACTTAAAGCGTGATTTCCCCTTACCTAAGGGAATGACTTAAAGGTGTTGCATACAATCCCTTAAACCATTCCCTTAGTTAAGGGAAACCGTTAAGTATTTCAAGACAGCGACCCAGGTTTTGCCGTTAAAAAACAATCTACTGTTACCATGGACACGTTATTTGTTAATGCAGATAGCCGTGTAAGTTTTCACAGAAACATAAAATTTTCAGGGACTAATGTGAATAAATCTATATTTAAATGCAAAAAGAAAAGATAGTCATTTTATTCGTATCCAAAACGAGGCGATGTGAACTTTATGAACCGCTAAAGACTCCTATGCAGTGTATTTTTCATTCATACTCAAAGCCGGAGGACGCTGTCGCGCTGAAAGTCCAACCCGGACTCATAAAAGTATCTTATGATGGAATACAGCAGCGATCGCTGCAGCTAACTTGAATAAAAAGCAGAAATGTAAACACAATAAACACACGATTGCGAAAATATATTTTTTATGTGTGTTTTTCAAGTCATCTCCCATATAATATGTAGGAAAATACAGGAATAATATATTATAGAATATAAATGTGTTCTCGCATGACACACTCACGTTTGAGCTATTAGCTGTAAGTAATTTGATTAATGTGAATAAATGCCTAAATTAAAATCTTTTATAAAGCGGCCGATTGTGTCTTGTAGAACAGTGGTTCCCAACCACGTTCCTGGAGGCCCCCCAACACTGCACATTTTGCATCTCTCCTTTCTCTGACGCACCCATTTCAGGTCTTGGAGTCTTTACTAATGAGCTGATGATCTGAATCAGGTGTGTTTGATTAAGGAGACAAGGAAAACATGCAGTGTTGGGGGGCCTCCAGGAACGTGGTTGGGAACCACTGTTGTAGAAGACTTTAGGATTGAATCTGTTTGTTGTGTAACACTTAAGGTGACATTTTCCATACCTTATGTTATACTTAGGAAAATGACAGTTAAGGGGCTTTATGCAACACTTAATGGGCTTTAAGGGATACTTAAGAGAAATTCTAAGGGTTTATGACGTTTCACCTAAAGAAACCCTTAAGTGTCGTTTAAGGTATATGTTATGCAACGCCCTTAATTGTAAGGGAAACTTAAGGGCGATCTTAAGCACTGTAAAAAAATTATTCTGAGTTTTAGTCTGGTGGACAAGTGAAATCATGTCCTGTCAACTTGCAGTGTCTCACTACACAGTAGAATGAGTTATAACAACCTCAACTTGAAGAGATATGGAAAACTTTAAATAACAAGTTCATATAACAACAAAACATAGGTTCTATAAATTTTCTGTGTAATGCGCATGTGCCAGAAACTACGTCATGACGACATACTACTTTAAGACAGTTGTGACAGACGCGCCATCCACCATTTTCTGCACGAGAAGTTGCTGATCATGCAAGAAAAGACCAAGGATCCGGTGTTTGAACGAATACAGATGGACTTTATGGACTGCACATATTGAAATGAGTAAGTATACCCTGATTTGTGCTTTCTTTAATGTTAATTTAGGCTTGTTTCGCTCACCGTCTACGTTTTGATTTCAGGCAATCACATTTTGCTAACTAAGTTACAACTTGATTAATAATCAGCAGTCACACACATTGCCAGGCAAATTCATGGTTATTCACTTTCAGATGTTCCTGACAGTCCCTCAGACACGAAATAAACCAATATTTCGGAGTATATGTTACACCATTAACTCCAAAAGTTCACTGCATTGAGACGCGCTGTGCTGAGAGAACTTATGAATGCGAACAGCTGATACTTATGATTATTATTATTTAACTGAAGTTATAATTACAAATTAGTTTATTTAATTGTGTTTGAGCGTATTTTCAGCCGCTAAGACGATAGACATCATTGCGTGAGGAAATAAAAGAACTGGTGAACCAATTTTTTTGAACCGGTTCATTGAAATGAACTGTCCGAAAGAACCGGTCCGCGGAAAAGAACCGGACTTCCCATCACTACTAAAATTGTTAATTTTAAGCTGCAGTCCGTAACTTTTACCTCTTTGTCGCCCTCTATGTTTGAAAACCTGGAATTGCAGTTTCTTGCGGAATTATCTTCAGTGCGCAGGGTTGTGATCCGGTGTTCTGGCACGGCTCCAGCGCGGATGAATCTAATATTTTGAGGTGAATGTGTAGTTGTCAGTCACTACACTGGTGTGGATATTTACTGCCTATGTCTTGGAATATATGACCCAAATCAGAATTTTCACTGTAATTTGCCATCTTAACAAGTAAGTAACAAGTCTGCCACGTTTGTTCTGCCCAACTGAGGAAAAAAGCATTACAATAAATCGCGCTACCAACAGTGATTAAATCTAAAGATCAGTTAGCTCATATCACATCTAACTGTGCAAAGTATTATTATTATACTTTGTTCTCAAATTATTAATGTTAACAACATCAGCATTGCGTGACTATGAGTATAGTATTAGCGAGTAGATTTCAATTTCTGTACACTCTAATATCTAATTGTCATACCATTCAAATTTCACATTAAGAAATTATTTTAATCCAAAAAGCAAATTAATCTTCCTTCAAACTGGTTCTGTTTAAAATACAAAAACTTGTGTAATCCTACGTTGGCTATCTGTAATCAGAACCACATTTAAAACTGCTTTATATTTTAATTTCATTCACATGTGTTTCATAAACACATAATCCTTTCTGGATTACAATCCGCCATCAAAATGATAAGTTTAATTATTCAAGCTGCTGTGAGAAAAGGCTATAAATGATCCACCACCTGCAGGATCCTCACGTGCCAGAGCCTAGTAGCCGGGACAACTTCTTCATGTTTACAGATGTGACGTAATGCCATGCTCGAATTTCCCATGGAAACCAAACTCGTGCCACTCAAATTAGAAAACATTATTATAAGCTAACCGTTGTGAATCGGGCTAAAGTAAGGCGATAGTTTTGAACACTGGCTGATTATGTACTTTCTCAAATATTGATTTCGGATCATTTTTAACCAAAAAAAGTTACAGACTGCAGCTTTGTTAATTTTGATAAATAGATAAAACAGTGTAACGTTACATATAAGTGACTTTTTAGCGTGTTCTTAATCGGATCTCATTAGTTTTTATCATAGAAACACAGAATGACCAGGAATATCTGAAGCACCGCCAGTCCATATTTGTTTAATATGAGAAATATGCATTTTTATTTACACAGTTACAACGACATTTAGTTCTAATTTGTTGTTATATTATAAAAATGCTTGATTGACTTGTTTCTTAAACGCTCAGTTATTCTCTCAAATTACATACCATATGAATGTTTTTTGAGCATGTGCAAACGGTGTCTTCTTGTATAGCTAACTTGCACGCTGATCTTGTATTAATTCAATTCAAGTTTATTTGTATAGTGCCTTTCACAATACAAATTGTTGCAAAGCAGCTTTACAGGAAATTAAGTTTCTGCAATATATTTATATGTATTAATGTAATGTCACAACTTTTTGTAGTTTAATAATCACGATTAAACTTTTGTCATTTGTGCTAACTGTGAAGCCCTGAAGAATCATGAAATTCAGAATTGTTATTTGTAGAAAACATTTTCACCTTTTAAAATCTATATTTACAGCGTTCCTCAATTTTATATTGCAAGCCACATCATCACTATAATATTCAATATATCACCCAGCCATAGAAATAAAAAGTGTTGATATTTTTTTTCCTCATTGTATTTGGGAAATAAGATGTTCAGTAAATATTTCTGTACATAACATGAGTATGTGTACTTGGCTGGCATTTGACACTTTTGTTTTTTATTTGCAGGATCAGTACTGTGCTAGCAGAGTGGAAGCACAACTCCATATCGATGAGGTGGTGTGGCGAGATTTGTAGATTTTCCTCGCCCAACCAGCGTACCCTAATCACACACTACAAGCTGAAACACTGCCATCAGGCAAGTCACTGTCCACTCCCATGCATCTATAAAGATTGTGTATGCACATTTAGGAGTGAACTGTCTCTGAAGAAGCATTTAACTCATGACCATAGTCAGTGTGTTCAAGCCTCCTCAAAATTGCTTAAAGCAACATGAACTGTGACCTGTGTAATTTTGCAGAGGCTTGCAGTGTTTCACAGTATTTTGCACATCTTATAACTTGCATTAAAAAGAAAGTCAGTGAGGTGCCCCTTTCAAGACTGTAGTTTCCAGAGCAGTGTGTACAGCATTTTCCGTGCTCATAAAAGTAAGAATCATCGCCACAGCACTTTTAAAGATTTTTGAACAGACTTGTATCAAAATTGCATTCCTGTTGATTCAAACCCTCAAAGTGCAGACTCTGAAACTCATTCATTCAGCCCGGATTGCTCAACAGTAGATAGTGACATAGATGTTCAAGACCTACAGGATTTGATTAAACACAAAGTAGCATCACTGTTACTTCGCATGCAAACAACCCTACATGTCTCAAAGGCCACCACACAGGAAATTGTAAATGAGCTTTGCAGTGTTTATTCAATTGTGCAAGAGTTCACTCCAAGAATAATTGAAAGTGTATTGGTTAAGCACAATTGTGTATTAACCAATGAAGTGACTGCTGCCTTAGCTGAGATAGTCGAAAAAACAAATCCCCTAACTTCCCTTTCAAAGAGTGGCCCTTTTGCAACCAAATACAAAAGAACCACTTATTACAAAGACAACTTCAAAGTAATTAAGCCAGTTGAATATTTTTTAGAATCGTCCTCCCAAGAAAAGTTTGTTTACATTCCAGTTTTGAAAGTTTTGACAGAGTTGTTGAACCGTGATTACATTTTGGATAAAATCCTGCAGGAAACTGCTGACCAGTCCAGTCAGATTAAAACATAGAGATGGACTATACTGCAAAGGGAATCTTTTGCTCTCCTCTGAGAGTTTAAGCATTCACTTGGGATGTATAAAAATGACAATGAGGTATGTAACCCACTGGGAACATCCAAAAAAAAAAAAAGCATAAGGTCTGTGCAGTGGATTGGGAAATTTCAAACTTGCCAGCACAGTATATAGGTCTACGGTACAATCAATTTATGTGGCTTGTCTGTGTAATAGCAATGATGTAAAGAATTATGGCTATGATGCCATTTTTCAACCACTGATTAGGGACATTCAAGTCCTTGAAGAGGAAGAATTACAGGTGCATCTCAATAATTTACAATGTCGTGGAAAAGTTCATTTATTTCAGTAATTCAACTCAAATTGTGAAACTCGTGTATTAAATAAATTCAATGCACACAGACTGAAGTAGTTTAAGTTTTTGGTTCTTTTAATTGTGGTGATTTTGGCTCACATTTAACAAAAACCCACCAATTCACTATCTCAACAAATTAGAATATGGTGACATGCTAATCAATTCAAAACACCTGCAAAGGTTTCCTGAGCCTTCAAAATGGTCTCAGTTTGGTTCACTAGGCTACACAATCATGGGGAAGACTGCTGATCTGACAGTTGTCCAGAAGACAATTATTGACACCCTTCACAAGGAGGGTAAGCCACGAACATTCATTGCCAAAGAAGCTGGCTGTTCACAGAGTGCTGTATCCATGCATGTTAACAGAAAGTTGAGTGGAAGGAAAAAGTGTGGAAGAAAAAGATGCACAACCAACCGAGAGAACCGCAGCCTTATGAGGATTGTCAAGCAAAATCGATTCAAGAATTTGGGTGAACTTCATAAAGAATGGACTGAGGCTGGGGTCAAGGCATCAAGAGCCACCACACACAGACGTGTCAAGGAATTTGGCTACAGTTGTCGTATATTCCTCTTGTTAAGGCACTCCTGAACCACAGGCAATGTCAGAGGCGTCTTACCTGGGCTAAGGAGAAGAAGAACTGGACTGTTGCCCAATGGTCCAAAGTCCTCTTTTCAGATGAGCGCAAGTTTTGTATTTCAATTGGAAACCAAGGTCCTAGAGTCTGGAGAAGCTCATAGCCCAAGTTGCTTGAAGTCCAGTGTTAAGTTTCCACAGTCTGTGATGATTTGGGGTGCAATGTCATCTGCTGGTGTTGGTCCATTGTGTTTTTTGAAAACCAATGTCACTGCACCCGTTTACCAAGAAATTTTGGAGCACTTCATGCTTCCTTCTGCTGACCAGCTTTTTAAAGATGCTGATTTCATTTTCCAGTAGGATTTGGCACCTGCCCACACTGCCAAAAGCACCAAAAGTTGGTTAAATGACCATGGTGTTGGTTTGCTTGACTGGCCAGCAAACTCACCAGACCCGAACCCCATAGAGAATCTATGGGGTATTGTCAAGAGGAAAATGAGAAACGAGACCATAAAATGCAGATGAGATGAAGGCCACTGTCAAAGAAACCTGGGCTTCCATACCACCTCAACAGTGCCACAAACTGATCACCTCCATGCCACGCCGAATTAGGGCAGTAATTAAAGCAAAAGGAGCCCCTACCAAGTATTGAGTACATATACAGTAAATGAACATACTTTCCAGAAAGCCAACAATTCACTAAAAATGTTTTTTTTTTTTTTTTTTTTTTTTTTTTTTTATTGGTCTTATGAAGTATTCTAATTTGAGATAGTGAATTGGTGGGTTTTTGTTAAATGTGAGCCAAAATCATCACAATTAAAAGAACCAAAGACTTAAACTACTTCAGTATGTGTGCATTGAATTTATTTAATACACGAGTTTCACAATTTGAGTTGAATTACTGAAATAAAGGAACTTTTCCACGACATTCTAATTTATTGAGATGCACCTGTATATGTTCAAAAATATATCGCTCTCATGCTGGCTTCCAAGAGAGTTTCAATGTTGATAAATTCTGCAGATTTTGCCTAGCTAGTCGCAAGGATATTGACTTGCATGAGGTCAGAGAGGGGGTGTTTCCACTCAGGACGATTGAATCTCACAAACAGACCCTTGAGGAATTGAAGACGAATTCACTGGTTTCCCTGGATGGAGTAAAGAGAGACTGTGTTCTTGAGAAACTTATTTCCACACAGTTCAAGGGTTTCCTCCAGATTTTATGCATGACCTGTTTGAAGGTATAGTACCAACAGAGTTAAAACGTTGCATAAAGTCCCTTATTTCCAAACGGTACTTCACATTAGATGATCTTAATGCTGTCATCAAGTCTTTTCCTTTCAAGTTCTGTGATACCATCTACTTTATCCATATATAAGAGCTGGCAAGCTGTACATCACACCAAAAACCTTCTTGCTTCACTAAGGTATATTTGTTGAAATGCACATGGTATTCTAGCTGTTCACATTAAAGGATGTAATCATCATTCAATGTAATCACATCTTTTTACTCTTTCCCAATTGCAGAGAAACCCTGGAATTTTCTATTCCAACTACAAAATGCTGTTTTGCGTAATCATCTCCCCACAGAACATTCAAAAAGTTAGACTTGATCCTGCTCCAGATTCTGTTGATGGCCTCAAGCTTGAACTTAAAAGCAGGCTCCAGCTGAAAGACCATTTTGACGTTCCATATGAAGATGAAGACTTCCATGATTTGTGTAACCTTACATGTGTTGCTGATCTGCCCAAAGACAAGATGACACTGAAGGTCCTTTTCACCCCCTTTCCAGATACATTGTCAGAGTCCAGTGTAGACACTTCAGTTTTAAGGGAATCGTCATCTCCATCAACTTCTTCATCTAGCATCCATTCAGAGCCATCTGCTACCCATTCCGAGCCACCTGCTGCCTGTTCGCAGCCATGGCCAACCACCTTTCCCATCCCCATTTTTACATATGATGTGGAGCTGAAGCTAAGACAAGGTAATGAGGCATTTTGAAAGGATGGAACACTTCTGTCAATTCCCAGAGACATGAAGATTGAAATTCTTGAGAAACTTGCAGAAACTATATACTCATACAAAGCTTGTCCTGGGAATGAAGAGATCAACAGTGTTGCGGATGCCTTAATTGCAAAACACCCCTGTCTCAAAGAGCCAAGCTCCACGTCTGGATGGTATGGGTGGAAAATTAGTTTGAAGTTTAAGATGGGCAACTACAGACAAAAGCTGAGGGATGCAGGTTGTCCGGAACTAAAAGTGAATTCTTAAAAGAGAGGTCTTGGGGAGACAAGTGGAAAGCGAAACAAAGTTAAGAAACCTAGACGGTGTGAAACAAATTTTCTTCCAGATCTACCTCAGGGCAAAGACCGGGAAAGTCTAGAAAAGGAAAGAGCAAATAGCTGTGGAGATGAGGAAGAGAACTCCAGACATCACCTTTGTTGATTCTGCTATGTGCAGTATTCTTTGAGAAGACAAGAGGTCGTTGAGGAGGAGCCACCAGTGTCACAAATGAAAGTCCGATGGCCAGCACTTTTCACAGAAAGACAGGTAAATTGTGTTTATTTGTTTCTGTGTGCTTTAAATTTATCAGAAAATCTTGGGCTATGAAAGTTGTGCTGTTCTATTTGAAGATATGGGCAAACTTAATATCCTAAGACTATATGACCAGTTTTGTCATGTTGAGTGAAATGAAAATGTTTTAACATCCTGCATGATGTTTTAATTAAGTACTGTTGAAGACTGTCACTGAGACCCTGGCATCTTTGTTAAATTTGTACATGTATTTGTTTTTATAGATCAGCAAAGAATTCACCAGGCTTGTCAAAGGACCTGTTTATTGGAGTTGGATCAGACTCTTGCACCGCAAGAGTTCACTCTTTGAAGAGCAAGTTGCTGCGATAAGACAGAAAAC
The DNA here is from genome assembly GCA_039654775.1 of Spinibarbus caldwelli. Taxonomy (NCBI): domain Eukaryota; kingdom Metazoa; phylum Chordata; class Actinopteri; order Cypriniformes; family Cyprinidae; genus Spinibarbus; species Spinibarbus caldwelli. The sequence continues at coordinate 14,178,597 of CM077247.1, forward strand.
AAACAAAATCTTTTTTTCCTTCTTGCTACTGTTTAATCATTGTACTGGTTTAAAGTTTAAGAGCATTGTTGTTTTATATCTCAATTGTTTTAAGTGGAACATTGGTATTCTTATTTTTATTTATTTATTTATTTTTTTGTTGTTACCTTGCACTGCTTCCTCTTTCCTTGACATGTTTCTACGATTGGGTATTGAAGACAGTTTTTGAACAGTTTAATGTGAAGTTTTTTTTTAACAGCTTATTGCGAATTCTTCATGTAAACTTGTTCCTGCAATGACAATATCTGATAATGACAAGGAGAGTTATTTATACTATTTTGGCACTAAGATGGGTGTGTGCATAGAGAAGTTTGCACGTGTTTGTGTGTATATTATGAAGGTTATCTCTCGTGTAGTGTTTTTATATCTTTGCAAGAGAATTCTTTGTGTCTGTGTTTTTGGATGCAATGTATCTGTTTAAAAAATAAATGCAGAGAGTTTCAATTTTGCAGTTGTTGATTTCATAAAAAATCTGGTTCCAGATAGATATCCAAAACTTCTTGTCAAAGCAATTAAGTCCAGTAAACTCAAATAGTTAAGTTATGATGTTGAGGAAAAATGACTATTTTATGTTAATTAGACTTAGTTCATGGTTATGAAAACATGGAAAAATTAAGTTCAAGCAGTGTTTTTTTTTTTTTTTTTTTTTTTTTTTTTTTTTTTTGAAAAAATGTAAATGCTCATTAATTGATACAGTACATTGGCTCAATTTAATGCAAGTTATTCCAACAACTACATATGTTGAGTGAACTTAACACCTAGTGTTTGCTAAACTTAACGGAGTCAATGCAACAAGATGACTTGACTAAGTCAAGTTGTGTCAACAAATAATTTTTTACATTGAGGGAAAATTACACTTAAGGTGCTTTATGCAACCAGGCACAGAATCTGTACTGAATACATGTCCTGAATTTTAGGCATTTTGTCTGCCCTTGGGTTAAAATGTTACACAGCAACATTTGGTACCAGAAAAACATGCAACAACCGTCAACACTAACCTGCGCTGCAAATTTGGCAGAAAAATGTGCTTTGTTTTTAAGCAGTCCCATCGGTGCGTCATGCACACACATACGTGCGCACACTCACCGGCTGGCCCTAGGTATGTGACCTATTTTCAGCAGCCGGTGGAGGGAGTGCTCTAGTGGAGAGAGATGGTTCTTCTATGGTCGGGCCATTCATGGCTGGCTCAGGATTGTGGATTAATTACCCCGTGTGGGAACCAGAGCCGGCTCTGTAAGCGAGACACTTCAGCCTCCGCTGGCATCAATAATGCATTTTTCTGTCTCTCCATTTAATTTGCACACGAGCCACCAGCTCGCGTCACCAACTCTTTTAAGTCCGCCGAAAGCAGGGACATCCGATATGAAGGGAAAGAGCCATGATACCCCGACGTACACACACACGCATACACTCTCCCTCTTGACCCCCCCGCCCTCCCCTGCCGGCTGACAAATTGATTCTTTCTTAATGTGCTCCTGCTGCGAATGCATTAAGAATAGAAAAAGGGAAAACTGAATGTTGCGAGAGGTGATCAGTCGAGTTAGGAGACAGAGTCCAGATCCCACCAACGGAAATGAACAAGCTGGACCAGAACTGTTTTTAATTCCCTCACTTAATTCCTTTCTAACTTTTGTTGCACCGCAGAGAAACTTTTGCAAAAAGATGAGAGAAGCTCGCCGTATCTAGCGGATTACAATGCTTGTGCTTGCCAGTGAGTGACCAGCCATGATTGACCTGTTAAAAGGTGAGAAACAGGATAAACCGCATGGATACGACATAGGTGGGTCATCTGATACAGCCTGGTCTGTCTGGGTCACTGCGTTTAGAAAGGAGGAAGTGATGGAGACTATAGTGCGGTGAACATATAGCTGATTAGTTTGCGGTTTTGTCTGTCTGCCAATTGCGTAATCATGCTGTTCTTGTGGAAAATGCATGTTTAAAGAGAGGCATAGGTCAGTGATGTCTGGGGAGTTTGGTGCCTAACTTTAATACATTGTATTATTTTAAATTAATAGTGGCGATGAATTAATAATTCCCGAGATGAATGGATCCACTAAGTGGGTTCAGTCAGTGCCTTTAAGGCACAGCTGATGGTGATGTATGAAGAATAGTCGTGTGTATAATTGCAGCATGTTCATGTCATTGTATTGTGGGAAGTATTTTTACAGGATTAAGTGTGTGGAATTTCATCTTCTCTGCTGGCAGGTTCTCTAATGACCATATGAATATGGAGCGAGAACAAGGTGTAACTATTGTGATTGTTTAACAGGGTCAGATTGAAAACTAGGAAATGTTTGATGCAAATTAAGGGTATGACCCTGTCCCAGTTGACACTCTTGATGTGTACTTAAAGTCGGCATGAAATCAAAATTGAAAATTCTTATTTTGTAATGGAATACTGTAGTGTTTATTATAAATAATGTATCCGTGCACTTCATTATTATTATTTTTTTTTAATTCATGTGCCTTTGTAATCTTTAATCAAATATGTTAACCTCCCCTCCCCCTCAAAACGACTCATCTTCTCTTCCGGTCACATGCGATGGCGCAAGGGCAGAGCTAGTGACGTAAGGGGTAAACGCTGGGATAAATGACAGGGGAAAATCCCCCACCACTAACCGCAAACTGGCATTTCAGATCTGCCTCCATTTTGTTAATAACGCCCCAACTTCCAACGATCCAATCAATTCCCGAAAGACGAAATCAAGTCCCGCCCTCTCATTTCAGATGCTGTTTCACTCGGATATACGTCACAGTAGAGAAAAAAAGACAGTTGCAACTTCCGTTTCATGCCGACTTTAAGGTCTTGTGCATCCAGGAAGTCCACAAGACCTTAGTGCAGAGGTCTCCAACCCTGCTCCTGGAAAGCTATCGTCCTACAGATTTCAGCTCCAACCCCAATCAAACACACCTGAAGCAGCTAATCAAGGTGTTCAGGGCTACTTGATAATTACAGGCAGGTGTGTTGGAACAGGGTTGGAACTGAAGTCTACAGGACAGTAGCTCTCCAGGAGCAGGGTTGGAGACCACTGCCTTAGTGTGTATCATTTGACATTGAACAGGGCCTACTTTTTGAGCTACTTGCATGTTTCTTATGCTGTGTCTGAAATTGCTGCATAGTAGGTACTACATTTGGTTTTAAACATGCTTTTCAACCATTAAAAAAGTATGTACTGTATATACATCTGTTATGTTTTCACTGTCATGTGACCTACCAGTGTCAGTTGCGTCGTCTTACTGCCATTCGCAAATCCTCTCCCGTGGCCTCATGAGACTAATAATGATAAATCTTCCGGGAACTTTGACTACTGTTTTATGAATAATATGTATTTGGACATACTACTATATTCACCTACCTACCTGTAGAAGTAGGCATACTCAGATGCAGGGTTAATGTTTTTTTGTTTTTTTTTTGGTCATACAATGAAAGTAAATGGGGTCTATAGTGTAATATCGACAGAAACAACTGAAACTTTCTTCTGAATATCTGAAGAAAGTCAATCCTACAGATTTATTAATGATGTGAGGGTGTGTAAACGATGGCAGAATTAAGCTTCTTTAAGTCACTGTATTTGTAGTTGTTGTGATGTTGTCTTTCTTTGGAAAGTTAAAGTACAAAGTTCTCTCTTTTTATGTATTCACACGTGAAATCTAATGCGTCAGATGTAGAAAATAATAGTTCTGAAGCGCTGCACTCACCCGGTGCCACTCAGTGGTTCTACCTGACTAATCCACTGGCCATCTGACTTTTATTTAATAAGAGAGGGGCGCTTTCGGTTTTCTGGCCAAGAGAGACAGAGCCTATCGATCTGCACTCACACTCATCGAAAAAACAATCAGACCTCATCAGGATCTTCACGTATATGTGCTATTATGACATCATCAACCTGTGCCCAGGAGAACTGCACCAATTAACCACCAGCCGACTCCCCTCTGAGCTGTGAACAAACAAGCCCAGCTTTGTACAGCGAAAAAGGCAATTTACCCAGGACTCAATGCTTCACTATTCAGGCACCACAGCTGATTCTAATCTTTTATCATCCTCACTCTTGCCAATTTCAAAGGTACCAGCTTAAAATTAATTGCTTATTAAATCAACATTAACCTTTTGACACCATTTGCTGTCAAACCTAAATGGCTATACTGAAGCTAAAGAAATTACACAAACTTTTTCCTTTCGTTCTTTATTTCTGTTCCTATTGTTAGGGCATTTTCACTTAACATTAAACGTAATGCTACATGTTTCTCTCCTCTTAGTAATTCTGTCTGAATTGGTAGAAGCAGTAGGTCATCTGATATTTTTTTATTTATTTATTTTTTTTTTTTATGAAAAATGAATGCTGCTTATTGCACGGACTGGTTTTGCTGTGCTGTGTAGTAGGGAAGTAGGCATGAATGCAGGGATAAATGTCTTACTGTTTTCACTTGTAACTAGTGACTCTGATGAAAGTGTGTATGTGTGTGTGTGTGTCACTGATGATGTTAATTGACCAACAGGTCAGGGCAGTAATGAGAATCTAATCAGTGGGAACAGCCATTTTAATCCATTAATCTGAGCTAAGCTTCCCCATCAACAACATGCTTTAAATCCGTTTATCAACACGTTAACATGTGTCAACTTTCCAGGCTAATGAATGCCAAGGCTGTATATACAAGAATCATCTATGTCTCTCTTTCTTTACTTTTAACAGTACAACTACAGACTTTCTGAACTGATACAAACCCAACACAAGTCCTCTCTTTGTGTTGTGCCATCTATGTGAGGGATGCTTGGTATAGTAGCATGATACACCTGACGTACCGAGAGTTATGAATAAACTTTAAAATGCTGAACAGGATGCCATGCTCATCAAACTTTAAACTTGACTGGAACAAAAGGAAGAATAGAGACATTATTCTTCAATGACAGACTGCAAGCCTCAGCAAACATCAGGCACAGAAAGATCTAATTTATTGACGAATACTGAATTTCAAAGTTGTGTTCAGAGCTTTTCAGCTGTCCAAAATAAATTATGAAAGAAATTTTAAACGTGTCATTTTACCCTTGTGAAGGGAATAAAATGTCAGAACTCACCCAGTGTTGTAAATCAAGGAGCTTTTGGGTAGTAGTAGAGTATGTCTGAATATATGAATGATCATGTAATCATCATTCATTTTTTTCCCCAAATGAAACACATACACACACACACACACACAGAGCTTAAACCAGTCCAAGGTGCTTTGGTCTCACAGCCTGGTGTTTAGCTAGTTAGCCAGTTTGTCTCAAATGCTTGACCAGCTAAAATGAAAATCCCTCTTAAACCTGTGCCCAAAACCCATCTGAAACCTTGAAAACAACCGGCCTTACCAGTTTGACCATGCTGGGAGACCAGTAAACCACTTTAGGCTGTTCTAAGCTGGGTTACACTAAATGTGAAGGTTGTACATTAGAAAAAGGGAGCCGTATCATTTGTAAATTTAATCTCAGTTGGAACAGTGTCATTGAGATATGTGTTGCTCATGGTGTATTCATCATTGATCATGCTGAATCATGGCCTCTTGTTTTTGTGCACCAGAGCGTGTTGTGCATTATCACTGGCATTGACCTCTGAGAGAGATCTGATATGCTCAAGATTGGAAAGTTAATATGTCTGTGTAACCCCACACCTCTGGACCGCTGAATGGGACCCACACAGCGAGCCACTGAATGGGAGGCGTAGGGGTATAAGTTGGTCTCTGATGTGCATTTCCCATCTTTTGGTAGTGACCTTTCTGAATCACAATCATTTTGGGGTCATGTCAACAGTGTGTTCAAGCTGAAATCACACTCATCTGATGATTTGTATCAGATTTCAGCCATTTGTTTGCCACAGTGATGTTTTCCACAATGGATGCTTTTTAATGGAGGCTTTTTGATGCACTTTCTGCTTCGAAAGTTTTCTAGGCTTATAGAAGTGTTGCTCATGTTTTACATTTATTGTATTAGTGAATTGACACCTGCTCTTATTCAATTTTATGCACTGTTAATGTACACGGATATACAGTACGTGGAGCGAGAAAGGACACCTGTTGCTTCAAACTGAAGATTACACTTTTTTTTTCCTCCCACAGATCTTGTATGAACTGTGATAATCGGGTGTTCATTTGTATTCAAATGTTTGAATAAGTACAGTAACATAAAATATTAATATTTTTAAAGGCTCTTACAAATTAGCAATTTGGAGATGTACAAATCTTTAGAAATAATCTGACAACTGTCCAGAACTGAAATTGCTAGAATTATTTCATTTTATTTATTTATATATATATATTTAATTTTATTTTATTTTCACACCAACAATTTAGTGATATACTAATCTTTAGGAATATTGTGAAAACTGGCCAGAATTCAAATTTCTGGAATGAATGAATGAATGAATGAAATTAAATAATAATAATAATAATAATAAACCATAACTTGCACACATTTGTGGCAGTCTTCAACAAACAAGACCCGGATGAAATTGTTGTTTGATAAGTGTGATTTCAGCTTGAATGCATTATTGACATTTATTACTAGAGCTCAGTGAGATCACATAATCAGTGACATGACATGACCCCTGAAATATTTTAAATCAGAAAGGTGACTTCTATGAAAAATACACCTTCAAGAACCATATTGTACTACGTACAAATGCCTATGAATGCGAGCGCTATTACATTGTTGATAAAAAGGTAATAAAAACAATGAGCTCTGACAGAACTATAGAGTTTTCAGTTCCTGCTCTGAAATTTAGCTGCAGTTATTATCGACTAATATTTAATAAAATGTGCTGCCATAGTGAGATTTAGAAAAAGAATCACTAATACGTTCTGACTATATCCATCTTTCACAGAGCTGGAGGTTTGTAATGAGCAGGAAATGAAACTCAAATGGCAGTACAGTCACGTACAAGCAATGTTACAGTCGCAGCGTGATGGGTGGAGATTTCGAGGGTGAACGTGAAAGAAAATGACAGATCTAATTTCATTCTCTGCCGATGGTGTTGTTTTTTCAGTCTATTTTTTCTCCTCTGTATCAACCCACATATTGAGTATCAGAATACCGGCATTCATCGGTGTAAGCAGAGGTGCAGTGGTGTGAGATTGATATTTGGAGGACCTTTAATCTCGGGCTTGATTGCACCATGCGTCGACACAGCGAGCGGAGTGGCGGAAATCAGTGCTGGATTTCCAACCGACACCCAGCGTATGCCCTGATTATACAAATGACATGCCAATCAGCTTCAGTTCTCTGACTAGTACACTGCAAACAGGTCACCTTGTTCGAAAGCCTCCCTCTCTCTAATAATGATAGGGATTGTGGTTTTATTTAAGATTCCTAAATAATTCCTTCGTTCTCAGATAATATTTATTTATATTTATCATAACGAGTACAACAACTACACACTTTTTTCTTTCTCTCAAGCAAGGGTTGTTTGGTTGTTATTTTTTCCTAAGATGTTCTTAAAAAAGATATGTCATTAACGTGTTGTTGTGTTTTCTAAATTGTATGTTAACTCACATCATACTACATTCTAAAAGTTGCTGAAAGCCACACATCCATCTGAAGTTCCTTGCATTTTTCAGTAAAAATACCCTTTCATCAAAAACAAGAAGAATAACTCACCAGTTTGCTTCTAAACATAGAAAGACATCCCATTCTTCTTGAACATCTGACATGACGTCTTGTCAAAGTGACTCATAGCACTCAACCAAAGCTCATGGCAAATGCTGAGATCTTCATCTCTAAAAAAAATCCATCATGTCAGTTCTCCTACCCTCCACTGTGTATACACCATCTCCATTTTGTTCCAGAAATCCATTCCTGAAGCAGTTGTGTGTCCTACTCTGGAAATTCAGTCAGGTGTGATGCTATTGTGTGTAAATGACTGTGAGGCTTAACATGCTAAATAAACAAATCCCTTTCGAGGGCCAAATGTGAGAAGATATTAAAACCGCTGTTCAGAGTGCAGATTAACATGAACTAATGAAGTGTGGATATTGATTGGCATTTTACTGACCATTGTTCATTCTGATCCTTGTATTCCCTTATCAGCTTCAACAACTCATTGTGCTTTAAGAATTAGGCTGAAAGATCCATAGGGAATGAGAGGAATATGGAAAAGTCACGTTAGATGGGGAATAGCAATGATTATTAATAAATAAACATGTATTAGAGTAAAATACTGTTTATATTTTAAGCATATTTTTGTTTTCATTTTTCAGTTTCGGATGGTTTATTAGCTAACATTATCCAGCCCAAAGCAATGAGCGGTTTTCTCTTTTTCTTGATAATATTATTTGCTTAATATTCCTTGATTATCATGTTTATGTAATCTAAAGCCCTCTGGTGTGTGAATTTAGTAAATACTACATGTTCCTTTTCAATTTACCCCCAGTATTGGTGATTAAAGCAGACTTCATTTGACATCCCTGTACTAGTGCTCCTTCACGTGCCTTTTGTTATGTCACCTAATTAATATTCATGAGCCAAGTCGATATAATAATACGCTGTAATGTCTTATTGTGTCTCCCAACTTTTCAGTTTGTGCCTTTATCACTTTTAGCTACCAGTATTGTGTGTATTAATTGTGTGTAAGTCTCCACTTTAATTAAAATTAATCATGCAGTTTATTATTTTTAAGCATAGTTTTAGATTTATTTATTTCAGATTGCTTATTAGCTGAATTTATCCAGCCAAAAGTTTTACTCATTTTATTTTATTTTATTTTATTTTATTTTATTTTATTTTATTTTTATTTTATTTTTTTCATGTTAATATTGTTGTTTGATTAACATTGTCACGTTTTTGTGTAATCTAATGTGATCCGGTGTATAAAATTACTAAATATTTCTAAAAAATTGTTTTATTCCGCCAACAGTTATTGTGATTATAACTGTTTACCTGATTCCTGACATCTCTGTACTAGTGGCAATTTACCTCCCTTTCAAAACTAGGGGGTGAATGTTATGTCACCTAATTAATATTCATTAGCTAACCTTATATATTGATATTATGGGAGACCTTTTCGATCATTCCTACGCCTCTGCATGTTAGTACAGGTTAAACAAGCAAAGTAAATAACATATGCACACAAGGAGACAGAGAGCAAACCTTGCATAAATGTGAGAGTAGTTAAGTGCAAATGTGAGCATCCTTTAGCACGCCTTTGAAGGGCACAGGAAGTATTAACTTTCCAGTGCGGGGAGCGCTTTTATGGATGATTGTTGGTGTTGAATATATTTGACATTTTCATATCAGGTGATGTTTGAGGAGGAGGTGTACAGAGAGAGGTGAAATATGCATGCAAAGAGCAAGGGCATTCTATAAACAAGGTTGCGTCTGTGTTACAAGAAAGCTTTCAAATACCTTCTGAATATGCTATCGTCATTCGCTCTTCCCGTTATTTCTTGTCAAGGCTTGGCATCATGCCTTTGTTTGTCTTTTGCTTTGCTTTGTGTCAAAACCTGTCTCACCTTTCACATCACAGCATGCTAGTAATTAGTGAAACCCTGACTAAGTGAGGGCATTGCTACAACCATAAAATTACAGATACGTTTGTTTCATCTCTCGTTGCATGCCTAGAAACATTGTGGGTATATAAAGCTAGACAGGGAATCCAGTTTCACAGATGGAGACTTTGTTTAATAGCCTGCATTGTGCTGAATAAGCCTCTAGGGTTGAGAAAGCTGCGGTTATTGCTACAGCGGCATTGCTACCACCCGTGATTTTCAGCTGGGTCTTTTTTCTTTTTTCTTTTTTTTTTGCTTATCTAAGCAGTGTGTGCGCTCAGTTAGTTTGTCTCCCTTACAGTAGAGGTGTATCTCAATCTTTGATGAGCTCTCAAGAGGATGGGCAGTTGCATTTGCCTGTAAGTTTTTTTGCATAAACTAGGACAACATCCTAAAAGCCATTAAAGAGAAACATTATTTATGTTCTCACATTTGAACAGAAACACTATCATGAATGTTGAATAGCTGATATGACTCTTAAAATAATATACTCATCTAAAAATACGTCTTTTGTATTCTCGTATTTATGAATAAACTACTATGTGACTTACTTCTAGCCTTCCACCAGCTAGCAGTTCTAGTTTTTTCTTTTTTCTTCAAGAAACTGATTTCAAGATTCTCACTGATATTGAGGCTGTGATATATATTTTCATTGGGTTTTATTATGCCTGTAAGTTTATTTATCCAAGCACAATTTCACCCTCACAATACCAGCGTGTCCTGAACTGCCTCAGCCATAACAGATGCTCCAGAATTGAATATAGATTCAAGTGAGCTAGGCAAGCTGCCTGATGAATCTCAATTTGCTGGTGACCATATTTCACGGCTGCCTCGGTCTCACGAGTGAGGGAGAGAGAAAGGGGAAGAGGAAAGCAATACTTGCCAAGCTGCCATTCTGTAGAGGTGTGGTGATCCCAGTCAGAATATGACTCACATTCAAATGAGGGTGACTAAGAATCAAATGGTGCCACAGGAGTAGATCGGTACACTAGAGTGAATTTTATCAATTGAGGTTAGTCTGCTGACTAGTAAGAAAATCTCCTCAAACAATGTTCTGTATAAGAGCATTTTTTGTCTTATTTCCACTAAGAATATGTAAACAGTCTTAACAACATGAAATTACCTGAACAACACTGCATATGTCTTATTGTTTTAACTATAAACCTCTGTACATATAATAAGGTTTATTTTATTTTATTTTATTTTATTTTATGTGTTTTGTTTTGTTTTGTTTTACATGCAGTCTAAAGACTACTTGTCCTATGCGTCTGAGTCCTTATTTAATATTTTATTTTATTTTTATTTTTTATTTTATTGTATTATTTTATTTTATGTAAATGATCTGGAATATGTGACTTGACGAAATCCAGACATTTTCTGTGATAAATGTATTTTGATTTAGGGATTTTTTTTTTTTTTTTTTTTTTTTTTTGCAGTTTTGCAGTTTTGCAGTTTTGAAAGCGAGGTGGACCCAGTTATACTAAACAGAGTAATCTTAACACATATTCTACATTTTAAATATCACAAAGGTTGCATTGATTATACTGTGTCAGTGCATTTTCAGCATTAAGATTTTTAAAATCAGTGTTGGATATAACAAACATCAGTCAAAGGAACTCTAGTATCGATGTGAAAAAAGGCCTTAAAAGCCAGTTTAGGATAACTTAATCAATAACCACAATATCAATAAAAGAGAGGTTTTTAAAAGGCAGATGAAACCAGCATGCACTACATATCTAAAATTTTCACACTAATAACATCAATACAGGTATTTAAAATCAATCTCAATTAAGTGTAATTTGTCAGCATTTTGTTCAGTTGCTTCCTACTGCTGTATTACATGAATAAATCAATCTTTCATTACTGGACATAAACATGGAGGCCACTGATGTACTTCCATTATGTCATCTTATTGAATCTATTGAAACAGCGCAACCACTAAGTGGTGTTGCGTGTGTTTCTACGTTATAGTTGTTTCAGCTCAGTCTTCAGGTCTGCAAACAGAGCAATAAGCCTGTGCAGGCAATTTGCAAATTGTCTTCGTGCTTATTTATGAATGTTAAATGAGAGGATGGAGACAGAGGTCACAATGCTGATATGCCTCTGTATGGGGGATTTTACCCTAATTAGTCTAAAGTAAAGAGATTAATGCTCTGTTCCTCTGCCCATGGGTTAAACTCTTCCTTAACAAGCTCATTATGTTCATGTAATGATATCTCTAACATGCACTACAGAAAACAGTCCACACTACGGAAACAGACTACACATCTCAAAGAATGGCATGGATGATAAGCAATATGAAAACCATATTATTCATGCATCACCAAGGACGCATTTATTGGATCAAACATTACATCAAAAACATTAATATTGTAAAATATCATTGCAATGTAAAAATAAAAATTTTCTTTTTAAATTTATTTTAAATTGTAATTTATTCCTGCGATGATCCTTCAAAAATCATTCTAATTTGCTGATTTGATGATCAAGAAACATTTCTTATTGTATGTGTTGAAAAAAAAAACTGTGCTGCTTAATATTTTTGTGTAAACCTTGATACTAATGTTTTCAAGATTCTTTGATGAGTGGAAAGTTATTTACTTGAAAAATATATTCTTCTTTACTTTTAACTTGTCATTTTTTATAAGTTTAATGCATCCTTGCTGAATTAAACTATTAATTTAAAAATAAACATTAATTTATTTAAAATCCTAAACTTCAATGAAATCAATATGAAAAACTGTAGCTTCAATTATTTCTCAGTAAATCCGTCTCTCCTTTTCAATTTCACTCTCTGTCATTGGTAAACCATTGCATTCTTTGTTTATTTGCGCTTGCACTAATTTGATGAGTGCTCTAAGTGCATTCATCTCTTTTCTTCCTTAGATTGCACTGCACAGTGCCACTGGGGCCGAGGGAGGAGGCAGTTCTCTTTGAGATAATGAGAACAGACGCTGTACATGTGTCTGTGTGTGTTGCCACTAATCATTTACCCAACATGAGCATGGCAAAAGAGCAGAGACAAAGAAGAGACACAGAGAGAGAAAAAGACACTGAAAAAAAAATAAAAAAAACAGAGAGAGGGCAATGAATGGGAAACACTAACTGAAGCAGAATGCACAGAAAGATCATTGATACAGAAAAAAAAAAGGAAAAATATTTCAACAATTTGGAAATGGGGTCAACACAACACATCTTTTTAATAATAGAATTAATTTGTTTTGTTATGATTTGTTGTTTTAGTATTCATTAATTTGTTTATTTATATATTTATTTTACATTGTTAAAAGCACAGTGCCATTTAAATAGGACACTGGAGATTGAAAGTAGCAATTATGAATGGAGAAATGAAGGCAGAGGCCAAAAGCAAGAACTTTTTCCACTGTCATGCTAGAGCTTAACTACGCTAGTTGAAATCTCTGTAATCCAGACCCCCTTAGGAGCACCATGACACTAAGTCTTCACTCAGGCTGTGCAATATCCCCACTGCCTATACACAAGCTGCTTCAAAACAGTCTACCGACACACTCTATCCCCACAAGGATCAAACTTGACCCATGCTAACAAGTCACAATAATGGAGTCTGGTTTAACTCAGGAGGGGAGAAGCTCCCTTCTTAAAATGTCACATTATATTAGAGCACAGTTCATGTAGTATTAAACTAATGCTCAGTTTCACTCTTTCTAGCACTTAACTCTTAGTTTGAACATGCTGCAGATGTGTTCATCTGTGTTAGTGTCCTGGAGGCTCTTGGGAGCATCAATCCACTGCTCCCATCCCCTGCCATCCCCCCGGCACCCACTGGAAATCCCGCTGGTATCAGAGCACTCAATCTACTTAATTGCCACAATGATGGGATTAATTGGTGTGTTGTTATCCATTACAACAGGCCCCAGGTTGATGCACAGCAAAGGGCAAATCAAGCATGAACTGAAGACTAATCAAGCACATGAGATTGAAAGGGATTTAGCAAGATGTCCATGTGGGCAGAATAATTGAATGAGATAGATATCACTATGGCCGCTGGTCAATGAGAAGACATACCAGTGTTTAATAAATACCAGCATTAGGGCCTTTGTTCTTTTCTTTGTTAAGTGCTCTACTGTATATCGAGGGGTGAGAACCAGGAGGGCGTAAGTGACATTTTGGGCGAAATGGAGATATATATATCAAATGAAAGCTCTTGATGAGCTCTTTCTACTGCCAAAAGGACACAAGTGAATTATTAATAATTTTGGAGTTATGCATTAGAAATCAAAAGACTTAACTCTGAACATACTAAACCAGTTGGTGCCAAAAGGGCGTAACTGGCACTGAGAAATGTATTGTGGCTAAAGCCTGTGGATAGCACTTGAGTCAAAATGGTTGACACCACATGTAAGCCAGGTACACTATATTGGCAAAAGTATTGGGTCACCCCCTTCTAATGAACAGGTTGTCTACTTTAGTCATTTCCATGAGTACAAATCTTAATGTTTAAGCATGTTATGATATTCTAGGGAATTGTGTGCTTCTAATTTTAAAGCAACAGTTTGGACAGGACCCTTTTCTATTCTAACATGACAATGCCTCTGTTAAAGGCCTAAATAAACTGATTATTGTAACAATGCATTGAAGGTATACTTTCAAAGTACATTATTAAATAACCTGAAGTTGTAGTATGTTTTAAGTCACATTTTTGAGTAATTTTTAAGTTTACTTCTTCATGCTTGGAATTCACTTCATTACTTGGACATACATTGCTTTCAGAAAGTAATAAAACAAATAACTAAAGCAAATAAATAATTATATTATTATGCATTATAAAGTGTACAGTCAAGTAAACACTGTCTATATTGCAAGGCCTAAAACTGAAGTTCACTCACTCTGCATTAATATTATATCACTGCATTATTACAACATATCATTATCAATTTTATGGAGAAATAAAGCTGAAAAACAACAATTGGCATTGATATCTGTATAAAGCTGCAGAAGTAGTTCCCCTGGAATTAGTTTTTAGTCTCTTTCAATATTGTTTGGAAGTGGAATGACATACAGTTTGTCTTTAGACCTAATAATTACACATTTCCATTTGAGTGATTGTGGATGGACAGCAAATACATTATGAGACAAATGTTCAGGATATATTTAGCTGAACATCTCGAAAAAAATTTCCTACACGCACGCTCTTTAGCTAAAACACAGAATCTGTTTGAGGTGGATGCAGAAGATGTCCCATCCTCACACTTAAAAGCCACCAGGGTCATAATTTCACAGAATGTTCCATCACTTAACTGTACAACATATTTGTTTCTCTTTTTAAGTGTCATGTTATTACAGGAATGATAAAGAACACTGCTCACTGGAGAAAAAAAAAAAAGAAAAGAAAAATATTTTTGATGCTTTTCACTTTATTTAAACAATTCCTTTTGATTTAACACCATATATCAGGTTTCCCGTTCAAACATGATTGCATTGAACAGACTTGAAACAACCTTTTTCTTTTACTTACTTTTTTCTTTTCTTTTCTTTTAAATAATGTTTTTGGAGAAAATGTTTTTAGAGTATAAGGCTGTAGGTTATTATAACTAATTAAAAGCTAATCAAATAAATACATAAACAACAGTAAATATATTTAATATTTATATATTTAGGAATATTTACTATATTTCACTGGAAAAATTATTCATTGAATTTACTACATGTTTTTAAGGAAAGTGGTTGCAATCAATTTATTATTAATAAATTTAGCTACATTTAAATAAACAAATTTAGTTGACTAACTTTCAACATTTTTTATTTAAATGCAGCCTAGCTAAAATATATTTTTTGCAACCACTTATCTTAAAAAAATCTATGTTTTTTTCAATGTACATAAATTTTCCATATTATGCCTACATTAAGCCTTTTTTTAATGTAATAACTTTTACTAATGGCAAAATATGTATTTTTAGTGTGTTTCCTAAAAAGATTCAAAAACCACGGCCATTTTCTAGTCAGTCGCGTGACTTCAGCCCGTCCAATCACAGCTGAGCTGAGCTCAAACTCAAAGAGTCACGAAAAGGAAAAGGGAAGCATTTCAAGCTTCTTTATTCCTATTTAAAGCACTTTTGAACATTTATGATTTATTTTCGTATCTTATTATTTTAACCAGCTCAGCAACGCTAATGCAAAGAGGAACTAACACGCCATTACATCAAAGTTATCAACGGTAAGTGTTAAATATGCAGTGTTTTACACCACAGTTTGTCAGTGGGAAAATAAAAATGTTTTTTGTGGTTTTCTTTCTCAGTCGGACACAGACAAACAAGTGATTTTTGTCTTTTAAACCAGGAAGACAGCTGACAGATCTAACCGACACTCGTGCCACAGAAACTAAAGCAACAGGTAACAGTTAAGACAAACCCACCCATTCACTATAATACAGTAGTTTTAAACTTTGTGTTAATCGTTATTTATGATCCGCTTCATCAGTTTCATCTACCATATCCTTGTGATGCTAATTAAGTTTACTAATGCAGCTGAAACCCCGGTAAACAAAGCGGCTCGAGGAGCATTTATGATGGCTGTTTTGCTAACGTTATTTACCATTTCAGACTGATATTTGCTCCTCACGTTTTTAATTTGAAACTCATAAGGTTTTAATGGGTGCACGCGCTACTGAATAAACACTACTCTGATCCTTCACAACTTTATTTTCAATTATGAAAATTTAAATGTCTTTCCACACAACGGTTAATTTTATGCTAATTATTTTATTCATACTAACACTTTTTTTAATGCATTTAGAAAAAGGAGCCTGAGCAGGTGCAGAAGGCAGCAGTCCCCATCATTGCTGTTGAGGAGGAAGAGGAAATGTCACACAAGAGAACCCACTGGATGTTTTGATTGTCTTTGAAGACGAAGTGGTGATGCCAACCAAGTCTAGGCTCAGTGCGCTGCTGCTGTTTTTGCACTTTATGCCCTTATTTAGAGTACACTAACTTCTCAAAGCAGCTTTACAGAAAAGGCATGTGTCTACATTACAATTTAGCCTGATCTGTACTATAAATACTATACTTTTCAATTTGAATAGTGTTGTATCATATGCTTTATAGTGATGCTACATGGGTGTACTCACGTCTGTTGTATACTGTATGTTTGGCTAATACACTGGAAGCAATATTGATGTGACATACTGATACAATTCCTCACTGCTAATCATGATGTTCATTCTATTATGTAGTAAGGGTTTAATAAAGGATATTTACAGTCTGATGTAGTAAAAAGAAAAAGTTGTATGAACATGCACTCTGACCTTACCTCTTTTACTTTAACAAATGTTCGAAATGTTTTTTTTATGTTTGTTTCTTTCAGCGTTCTTTTTATTTAAAAAAATGGTTGGTGCATTTTATGTTTTGCAATGCTAAAACCATTTGAGGTTTAAATAAACACTGTTTGAATTGTCAATAATCTGTCTCTGTCTGTCATTGAAGTTATGAATTTATTGTTATGACCTTAAAAAGTGGATTCAGCATGGGGGAGAAATTAGCATATTTTTACTCAAAAATAATACATTTATAGTATATTGCTTGTGTGTTTCAAAGACACTCATAATTAATTTGTAATGTACTCGTAATACAAAAAAGTACACTTTAATATCACTAATCAAGCATGTAAATAGGCATGTACTTGAAGTGTACTAAGTATACTTGACGTAGTTCCAATTTAGCATCAAAAAGTACACTAAATATACTTAAAGTTATACTTTAGTATAATTTAATTACAACTAAAATACACTTAGTACAAAAAAAGTTGTTTCAAAATAGCACACTTCAAGTTAACTAATCATTAACACACTTGAAGTATACTGACAATTAGTCTGGCTGCAAGTATACTTAGTATACTTTTTTTTCACTAGGGGTTATCCATGTTTGTACACATTTTTATTATAAAAGATTGAAATCAGTACACAAAATCGGATCAAACTATGGTCAATTTTTGTTTTGGCCCTCCTGTAAAGTTGGTGAAATGTCACTTACGCCCTCCTGGTTCTCAGCCCTCGATATGTTGAAAAGTTTGGGGTTGGTAAGTCTCTCATGTTCACCAAGCCTGCATCAAAAATGCAGAAAAAAAATGTAATATTATAAAATATAAAATGAAATTGTTTTCTGTTTTAATTATTGATCTGTTTACTAATACAAATAATTTTAATGTGACAGAAAAGCTGAATTTTCAGCAGTCGTTACTCCAATCTTTAATATCACAGTCCTTCAGAAATCATTCTAATACAATGATTCACAGTGAAAAGCAACATTTATTTTCATCAATATTGAAAATAGTTGAGCTGCTGAATATTTTTGGCAGTGATACATTTTATTTTACGATTCTGTGATGATTGGAAAGAAAGTTATTTTCTTACAAAGTTCTTTTGTAATGTTGTAATGATGTAGATTCAAGGAATGGTTTACCGAGAAATAAGAATTATTTACTTAGTCTCATATCATTTCAGATTTCTTTATGATTTACACAAAAGAAGGTATTTTTAAACAAATCTCTCTCTTTTTTGTGTTGTTTTTGACCCCACTTACATATCTGACATTCAGTGTATTGAATGTCAGATAAACACTCTTTAAAATATCTATCTATCTATCTATCTATCTATCTATCTATCTATCTATCTATCTATCTATATCTATATATAGATATAAATATATATCTTAAAGAAAAATAAAAAAGTTAAAGTGAAAAATTTGAATGCTTTCAACACCATTTTGACAAGATGAAAGCCTGGAACTATCAGAGATAAAGGCTTTAATTATTAGTTTGAAAAGAAAATCATAACCCGGAAAACTGCCTGAGACTACTTTTCTGATAAGTAATGAATAATAACTAAATTTGGACACCCTGGCCAGGCATCTTATGTGTAAAGCACGTCATTCTCTTCTTTAAAGAGGAAGCCATTTTATACCACACTGTCTGAGAAAACAATGACAGGCTGATTGCCCCTATGTGTTATCCATGACGGTGGCTTTGTGGAAACTACCGCTGATGATTAAAGTAGGGGTTGAGATGAATTTTATTTGCTGTCCTCCTCCTGTGGTCCTTTCACTGAAAAGATAAGGCCGTTATGTTTAGGGGAATAAGAGAGGGGAGGCACGCTTTGTCATTTCACCTTGCACAGGTTGAGTTGTCCTACTTTTTCAGTGTGGATTGTAACACCCACAGGCATGAATCAATATCAAGGGTCTTTTCAGCTCGTGCTTTGAAATGTTATGCTTTCATATGGCACCAAAACTTGCTTCATTATGTTTGAACAAAACAAGGTTATTGCTCCAATACTTCACGTGGAAGATAAACAACGCGGCCTTATGAAACAATATTTCGCAGAGTGTAAATAGAGCCAAGAAGAAATACTTTACCTAGTTTGCCCACTTTCAGCAAGGCCATTGATATTCTATTGTCGTCTTGATCTTAGGCACCGAGCATAACAACGAGATCCGGAGGATAAATGATCAAACAAGAGGACAGCTTTTGTCCTTGAACTGCTTAATGGGCTACTAATAGCACTGAGTGTCAGGACTGATTTTACAAGAGAGTCCAGAAACAAACTTTCTACTGTTTTTTTTTTCTTTTCCTTTACTACACAGTTGTCTTCTACATATTCCCCAGCTTTCATTAGCAATTCAGGACCTGGTGTTTGCATAATCAATCACCTTGCCTCTGTCTACCGCCAGGCCTGTATGGAGAGACTCATTAGTGTCTTTTCAGAGAGTAAAAGAAAGAGAGAAATACTGTCAGAATGAAATGATTTCCACTAGGCGGATAGGAGAAGCGCGAATGGACTGGGATATAGATATCCCGAATCCTTGCTGCTAGATTTCTGGGTTTTAAATAACAAGAACAATGTCCTGTGTCACAGAACAGCATCCTGTGTAGTGCATAAGAGGATAGAGGAAGCGAAAAAAGATAAAGCCCATTTTTTTCATGTCGGGCTTTGTACATATTACATGATATTGATTGTGCAAAAGTTTCATTGTGGCTTGGCCCAGACTTTGCTGGAAGCACATATGAAACCCGAGCCCTAGAGATTATGGGTAAAGCCGTGAAACACGGAGCTTGCAGACAGCATTCACAGTAATAACATACTGTGTTGGTTTTCCCATCCATAAGGGTGTTCTGTTATGTTCAGAGCTTCTCCGGACTATTGATTGCATGTTTGTTTTGTCTGCTTCCTAATTACACCTTGTTTTTTTTTTGTCCTCCCTCAGTCATCTTTATTTAATTCATTTATTTTGTGCTTTCTTGCAGATTTAAGAAACAAACCCTAACGAGAAGGCTCTTTAGTAGAACAAAACATGGCCAAGGGGAAGATCTCTTCTCCATGTGGTGAGCACCTGCCTGTTATTTCCTGATATTTTATGGTGGCACACCATATTGTTTAGTTCAGATAAATGGGATAAATATGCAAAATGTATTCTGAAAACATCAATCTGCAGCAACAAACAAACTAATCAATCTATATTTAACCACATTTCCATTTCAGTGAGCTTTTAAGATCTTCGCAGACGGCTGTTCAAAGATGTATATTCACCGTCTAACCCCTTCACACACATGCATAAATTTACCGACGTATGCATACTCATTACTGTATGACACAGAGTTGATATAGATTTATTTTCCCAAATGCCTCCAAAAGTCGCGGAAAGCAGGGGGTTGATTGAGCAGCGGCGTAATAATCCTGGTACAGTGGAAGTAAGGAATCATGCATCAAAGCACTTGCCATCTGTAGGAGGGCTCGAGTCCCTCAAGATGCATTAGGTCTCAGTAATGGGTTCGGCAAGGTGCAGCAATAATGGACGGATTCTAGGAACAAAGTTATTGATTGTCATACACCCAGGATTGTGCAAATTTCACAACTGAAGACTCGGCTCCCTTTCAGTTCATAAGTGTGACTCTGAATTGAATTGGCCACACCTCACAGGAAGCTGAAATGAAGGGACAGGAAGAGGAATTTATTGAATTGCAATTGCATATTGCATATATATATATATATATATATATATATATATATTCAAATTAGAATTGCAATTCTGCAACCTGTTTGCTGCATCAACTCATATTCAATTCAAATAAAAAGAAACAGAAGTGTTTCTGAATGCCTGAAACGCACAGCTATTTTTCTTCATGCACAGATAATAGTGAGACAATGGTTGAATTGTTATTCCAGACATCATTGAAGTTTTTAATCTAGAAATTATAATAGCAATCAAAGCTGATGGTGTATAAATACATCAACACAGCCATATGTCAAAAAGCATGCAGATGTTGAGACTCATCAACAGTTCACAGCTCAAACAAAGAAGTTAGAAAATACTTCCTTCGTTTCTAGATAGATAGGTGTTGTTGTGTGAAGATTTTAGCATAATTAATCAACAATCTTTAGCTGTTGCATCTCAGTATTGGACTTTAGCAGCTTGTGAAAAAAGTTTGCATACGTATTTCAACTGTAGATGTCTGTCTTGTTAATTTGGTCATAAAAGTGAAAATAATATCAAATGCCTGTGGCAAAACACCATGTAGATATTCACATGATAACTTGCAGAGATTGATGTAACAATAAGCATGAGTGGAGGGTCTTGATTACGATGAATTTTTACTAGAAGGCTTGAGAGTGAGTTACATGGTTGTCATGAAAATGATGCAACATGACAAGTTTGTGTATAGCAGTTGATATTTTATGGATATTTTAATGTTTTTGGAGTGGATTTAGTTTCAAATCAGGGCGAGCAGCACTCGGGAGAACTTTTTTTTTTCTTAAGTGGTCTCTCATGTCTCCTGTGGCTCCTGTGTCCTTGGTGTTGATCCTTCCATGAAAATCAGCAATAGTCTCATAAGATTCCTGAACGCTGAATGAACTTCCAAAGCGTATTGTTAATCTCTTTGGATTTAAGAAAACAAGGGTTGAAAATGTGGCCATCTCTATAGACAGCATGCTGCTATACACCATTTTCTTTCTCTTTGTGTCACTATGAATCCCCTGTGTTTTGAGCGCTTTCTGGTTAGTGTTCACTTTCACTTATTGCTCCAAACTGTTCAGCACTGGCCTGCAGGGTAAAAGTGCATCGCTGTGATTCACATTGTTTGCTTCCACGTCCATGTGACCTTGCTTTGTGTTTTGATGAGTTATATTCATAATAAGTTTCTCCTTTTTGTTGCTTTCATTTTTTGTGTTGTGTTCTGTAATAGGTGGGGTCATGAAAGGACACTTGCAGTGGTCAGGCATGAATTTATCAGTGGGGTAAAGTAGAGGTCAGACAGCAGAGCTTATACAAATCAGTGTGTAGTGGTTGTCTATTTGTCTGGTGTTAGAAAAAAATAAAAAATAAAATTAAAAAAAAAAACACACACACACATGTATACAGTATATGCGAACATACACCCGTAAAATCTTTTAAAAATGCATTTCTCTCGCTCTCTCAGTTCCGCTATTCTTCACCTTGCAGATAACCTCTTGCACATCTCGCAGATTTGTGGCCCTGTTTCCTACAATGGTGTGCGCTTCTGCCTGCTTTTTCTGATGCAATATTTAATGTGTCTGTTTAGGGACATATTGAGCTCTGTATGGAATATTTGTTACTGTGTGTCATGTTCACTACACTGATAAAAGCCGCACTATCCTATTCACAATCTACAGTCTCATCTTGCTACTGGAGTTACAGTAGGTTGCATCATAGGCACTTCTGAAAGAACGTTGACCAAGTGCCTTTATCTTTCTTTATTTCTTTCTTTCTCTTTTTATCTTCATTTCTTCTTCACATATATATAGGTGCGTTTTTTAATGTTTTGAAAGCTGCATTTATTTGATAGAAATATAAAAACAGGAGTAAGATTAAAAATAGTAATAAAAACATAAACATTGTGAAATATTATTACAAGTTTGTACTGTTTTCTATTTTATTTTTAATATTTTAATATATTTTTAATATTTAACTTTTTTATGGAATGTAAAAATTGCAGCAGCAATTACTCTAGTGTTCAGTGTCACGTGATCCTTCAGAAATCATTCTAATATGCGGTTTTGGTGCTCAAGAAAATTGAAATTTCTTATTATTATCAATATTGAAAACAATTGTGCTGCTTAATATTTTTGTGGAAACTATTTTTAATTAGAAAAATCCAGTACAGAATTTTTTAGGATTCAGCTGTGTCATAGCCAATCCTTGCAGTATTACATCTAATATTAACATTCAAGAATGAATTATAAGTATTGTGCTACTGTATGAGTCTTGTTTACTACAGGATATATTTATACGCTAGGTCATAAAGCTGCTGATTCAGAGAGGGAATATAGATATGTCTGAGTGGGTATCTTTGTGTCCACCTTCATATCATTAGCATAAGCAAACAACAGAGATGCAACTCTAAATACCACAGCTATTTGTCACAGTTAACACATTTCAGCCTTAGTTACTGTCTAATTCACAGAGCAGAGGGAGACGGAGCCAGTTACAAATGGCAATTAAATACACTGTATTGTTAAAAGTGCTATATAAATAAAGGTGACTTGACACTGAGGTAAAACAATGTGTGCCTGATCGGAGCAAAGTTTCATGCTTTGAACAGGAAATAATGAGCTTCAAATATGCATTGTTCCCTTTGGCAGTGAACTTAGATTTCAAATCAATATTTTTCTTGGAGTATATCACACTTAGTTTTACATCTTGCACTCTTGTCTTTCTCTTGAAGATCAAAGAAGGGCTCATGCTAAATGTCACATGACCTCAATGCAATGCAAAAATGCCCTCTTCACCTCTGCATACAAAATTTCTGAAATCCAGCTGAATGCTGCTCTTGTATGGGAAGAGATCAGAGATCCGCTTTTGTTTCACAGCGAGGGTATAATGACTTTCCTTGCTATTCAACAGTAAAAACTGGTTATAGTTTTTTAAGCACTTAGCATGCGTGCAGTGAGGAAGAAATGTTTTACTTTGACTAATGATGTGCCTGCACATCTAAACAATTAGGCTAACATTTAGACAGACAGTATGGTTTATTTAAAAGGTGACTTCAGGCATATTCAGTTTTGAGCAGATTTTGCGTAAAACATATTTTTCATCAGATCGAAAATGGAAAAGGCCAGAATATGTTTTCACAAATTCCCAAATAATTGGTTTACTTGACAGTCTGCTCATCATTCTCCCAGTCTGGGCAATTTTTGAAATGCAAAACATTGATGTGGTTTGGAGTGAGATGATGAAATCCTCAAAATGTGTCTGTAAGATTTTTAACTCATCTAGTTAAAGACAGACCCCTCCTGTGATCTCATTTGTAACGGGAGAAAGACAAAAGCAGATTCCTGATGACATCAACTGAGTAAAATTTGCGTGGTAGCAGTAGAAGACCTCGATATGCCGTACTAAATCTTCCTTAATAATCCTCTGGTAATTCACAAGCATGTAAGCCATAATTATTGAAAATAAAGAGGTATAATTGTGTCAAACACAGCTCACAGGCAAGATCTGTTGCTCAAGCAAACCCATAAATGTAAGCAGTACTAAGCCAGTATAAAGGTAAAATGAGTCACATTCTGGCAAGGAAGCACCTAAAGGAAGAGAATTACTGACCAACAATAAGTAATTAAGTTTGTATGTATGTTTGTGTGTGTGTTGTTTTTTTTTTTTTTTTAATTTAATTTAATTTAATTTTATTTTATTTTATTTTATTTTATTTTATTTTTATTTATTTATTTTTTTATTTTATTTTATTTTGGTCACACTTTATTTTAAGGTCCAATTCTTGTCATTAACAAATCATTAACTATGACTTTTGCCTCAATAAACTCTTAGTTTGCTACTTATTAATAGTTAGTACGGTAGTTGTTAAGTTTAGGTATTGGGTAGGATTAAGGATGTAGAATATAGTCATGCGGAATATGTGTTTTATAAGTACTAATATACAGCCAATATGTTAATAATAGGCATACTAATAAGCAACTAGTTAATAGTGAGAATTGGTCCCTATACTAAAGTTTTATTCTATTCTATTCTATTCTATTCAGGGTGGCATAATGATGAAGGCAGATAACCGAACCATCTGTTTTTATCTCCTGCTTTAACTGAATTAATGAATTTGAGTAATGGCGCAAAAGTTAAAGTCCAAAATTAATAAGTAAATTCTTAGTTTATATCTTGCAATTCTGACATTTTTCCCTCTAAATTCTAAGTTTACATCTCAGAATTCTGTTTCTGTGGTGTCCACCACAGAATAAAAAATAAATCAATAAATCAATAAATAATAAAGATGACTTTTTATCTCAATTTTTTCTCGCAATTCTGAATTTATATCTCACAATTCTGACATTTTTCTTGCTATTGCGAGTTTATATGATAATATAACAACTAATGGAGATAATAATAACAGTTTTTATTTTATTTAATATTATTTTATTTTATTTTATCCTGTGGCAAAAAGTCTTCCATAAATAAGAGACTCAAAAACTTTTTTTTAAAATGTAGCGATTTATATATATATTATTTGTTCTGTTTTCCGCTGCTTTGCTTCATTCATACATATGATAATCCAAAAATTGCCAAGACTTTGATGACGAATATCAGCAGATGTTTTGGTGGTGCTGAATAAAAGATGCTATAACAACTTTTTCCCTTATGAGTCTGCCATAGAGAGTGGGGAGATTTCGTTTGAATGAACATGCAAGGGCTATTATTAAGTTGTTAGTGCAAATGGGGGGGTGAAAATTGAGTGAGAATTTTTGGAATAGATTCAAGACCTCTGTAGATGTTAGGAGGAGTATATTATCTAGCGCTGCTATTGTAAAACCGCAGCGTGTCAACCACATGTCTCAGCACCAGTCAACAACCCAGTCAGTGTGAGGCTTCTGTTGCAATTTAATTAGACCAGATGAGTCTTGTTCAGCCAAAGACTCACTCACAGGGGACAGCCAAAATGTCAGCCACGATCTTGCACACTTTTAATTAAAAGAAATGTGAGCTGTATTGGTGTGCGACGGCGACTTGTTTTGTTTGCCGTGATGTTGTCCACGGTTAATTGTTATTAAAGGAGGACAAATGACTAAACAGACGAGGTTTGCTCTAATTCTTTGTCCAGTCTGAAATGCTTGACATTGGATTTGGCATTTTGCTCCATTTGTTTGTGATGTAAGACATCAGTTTTTACTGAGCCATGGAAATTAATTTGCTAATTGCATTTTGATTATGTTTCTACAGCCACAGCTACTGTTGTTACAACTGAACAATGGTGTTAACCAGCAGCCAGATGCTTTTTTTTTTTTTTTTTTTTTTTAATGAATCAGTTTTTATTTTGTACATCTTTTTGGATAATTGAAAGCTTATCTTGATTGATAATAAACCATTTAAAAAATCCCTCTATTTAGACAAATGTGATCACATGAAAATGAAATCGTTATTCAATAAACAGTTGTTTTTAAGTGATTTGCTGATCTTATATCCAGTGTCTCTGATGTGCGCTTTGAAAGAAAATGCAAATTTTCATTTAGTAACTTTGAATTTTTCTCATGGATCAATATCCAGAGCAATTTGAGAGACCCTGAGAGAATCGCTGGTACTGAATGTTAGATTTAATGAAACATTGCAACAAAGCGATCTTAAACTTTGTTTGTCTTGTGTATACTGCCACATTATTTTTGAAACTTTGTAGTTCAATTTTCATGTTTTTTTTTTTGTTTGTTTTTTTGTTTTTTTAACTATTAGACTGGAGATGACATTTAAAGAACAAGCTACTCCAGCCAGACCAGATATTGGAATTTACTAAAGTTGAATACTAAAGATAACGCCATTTATCTGCAGTGCACTTTCTTTATTGTTTTAAGTGCATGGTTTGCTAAAGGAATTATGTAAATCAGTACTAACAATGTCACAAAAATTGTTTCTTATTTTAGAATCTATGTGGTTGCTAATTTAAACATAAATGTGGCAGCAAAAGGAATGATAATGAATTTTTAATGCAACACTATTTCACATTCAGTGAATTCACCCTACAGTACATATATATAGTACAGATAAGAAGATACTGATGTTGAAGTATTTCTGCCTTTAGGGTTACAGATTTTTACTTTTCAGAAGAGTCAGCAGGGGCTGTTAAAATATTTCTGTCCTTCTTTCATTTCCCCCCTCAATACTTTGCTATTAGGACTGTAAGCTGTGGTAGTTTGACCCAAGAGGGGAGCTCTAACCTACTTAGAGTGTCCTGTTCTCTTGCTGCTTTTCTTCTGCTTCTTTTCCCCTTCTTTTGTTTGTTCACTGGAAATATGAGGATCCTAATTAAGGTGTGCCAGATAGGAGCTAGAGCAAGAGAAGCTCCTGTTGGCCAACTGTGAGTGGCTCTCCACAAGCTTGGAATTAATGTTTAATTTATTTCTTGTTTATGATTTATTGATGCAGTGGTGCATGTGTGTGTGCGAGTGTCTGCGCTGTGTGTGTAGGAAGAAGAGACAGCATTGTGTTGAATGTAACTAGGTCATTTTTATACTGTGCTTGTGTAATGCATTATCAGCGCAGGCAAACATGCTCTTAAAGTGTATTGTGTCTGAAACACTGGAAAATATTACGCACCCTCATGTTGTTCTAAACCCATATGATGTCATATTTTAAAAGTGGAATTATTATATAATTAAACATTTAGATTACACTGAAAAAAAAAATTCTCACTGAAAAATTGCTTGTAAATTTCACAATAGAAATAGAAAGACTCAAATAGTATTTCCTTGTAAAAAATATTCTTCAGTGATCTTTATTTAAAATTCCAAGAAAAAATATTATATATTATATTATATTATATTATATTATATTATATTATATTATATTATATTATATTATATTATATTATATTATATTATATTATTATACACTGAAAAGAAATTGCTAGTAAACTTCACAAAAAAATTACAAAGAGTTTCCTTGTTAATAATGTATTTCCTTGTTAATTATACTTCAATAATCTTTTGTTTAGGATTTAAAAAAAAAAAAAAATATATATATATATATATATATATATATATATATATATATATATATATATATTTTTTTTTTATTTTATTTTATTTTATTTTATTTTATTTTATTTTATTTTATTTTATTTTATTTTATTTTATTTTATTTTATTTTATTTTATTTTATTTTATTTTATTTTATTTTATTTTATTTTATTTTATTTTATTTTAATAAAGCCATTAATGGGTAAGCTGTTTCTTTAATAAACCGCATGGCCTACTTTATATATGTCAAACATTTTTTAAATGGCCATTATCCCTTACTGATATGGATGCGATATTTTAAATGCATGTAAATAAATAAATGAATAAATAAATGATTTGTTTGAACTTTAACATTATTTTAAGGAATTATAAATCTGCATAGAGGTCTAATTTTGCTATAATATTGATTTTATATTTACCCACCCCTATATGTCACATAAGGTGGAACTGAATTTACCCCCTTTCTTTCTAAATGGGCTGTTCATGTGCAGAAAAGGCTACAATATGCAGACAGTCAAATATCTTATTTGCAAGACTACATGCATGCATGCATAGCACATTAGCACACTGGCGAACAGAGGTGAATAAGAAGCACTGAATGTGTAAGTCACCACACACAGAGACACACATGAACTGCATGGAAATGGCGTGTAATTGTGAGCTGACCGCATGCATGTGCATGAGGGTTTACAAGTCAGGTTATCCGGGTGTGAAGGGTAATGCACACTTAGATCCACAAAATCTCTCTCTCTTTCTCCAGTTGTGCAGACAATAGGAAGCTAAGTAGTAAGCACAGGTGGGAAAATGCAGATCCAAAGCTCTCTGGTGGCAGTTTGAGTCACAGCGGGAGAGAATCTCTCAGTTTCTTTCAGTCTCACCCTTTTAGCGCACAGTCAGCCACTTCAAACATGACGGGATACTCTGTAGCATGCACAGCCCACCATGAGACCAGCTTTAAGTCCCTGCAAAACAGGCAGGATCACTGGGTGTGACTTTGAGATGCTGATTGACTGAACGAAAAGGCAGATAAATACATATTTCATTGAATTTTACAGTGTGTGATGCAATGCTAGAGATTGTAGAATAGAGAGAGAAAGTTTGAGGTCATATTTTACTCACTGATCTAAGGCATGGGAGGCAATATGGGTGGGTTTCCGAGTCCTGAATATTTTTAGTGAACTGGTGGATTTTAAGGAACTTGTATGTACCAAAAGGTTTTCATACATGGATACTAACTGAATTATTTTAATAAATTAAATTGTTAATTTAATACATAGGAAAAAATCTATACTTTATATTTATACAAACTATATTTATTTTAGATGAAATATTTTATGCATAAAATAAATTTATATATATATTTTTATATAAAAGTGTTAAATAGTAATGATCGCTTTATTATTAAGATGCTTTATTTATAAATATTTATTTAGTTAGTTATTTACAAAAAATGTATTTTATTATTTATAAATTGTATATTGTATAAATTATATTTACATTTTTGATTGTGATTATAATAAATAAATGACTAAAAAAGCAATATAATTTAAATATGCTTTTTTAGTAATATTATAAATAGTAATTTAAATATGTATAAATTACATCACATCTGTTTATTAATGAAAATATAAAATATGAATTGGCACTAAATTGTTCTTTAATTGATTTGAATATGACCATAAATATTGACATATTGTGGCTTATTATTCAACATAATGGAGAGTCTTTTAACCCTATAAGCACAATGTTTCACAGACATAAAAACACAGAATGTTGACTTCTAGTTAATTGGATTAAACGGTTATCAGTGCACAGTGCACATCAAAGTATGATTTTCTGATATTTTATGAAAATATGTACCCATGCGCATTCACAGAGACCTGGGCTAAACCCCGAATATTCACTGACCCTATAACCACCCCTGAATTCAAGGGAGAGTATGCTAATGCTAAGCGCACACACATGCTAAGGTCAGAAAATCACACCTACTCAGCACCATGGGAGGTATGGGTTTGACCTCATGAAGTCAGGATAGTGTAGTTGAGAGGCTTGCGGTGAACTGAACTCCCTGTGGCACTGGAGATGAGGTGGAGGAAGAGTGCAGAGGTCTTTCATGAGGTCATGGGTTTCATATTTGAATCTAAAAATGTTTTTGTCTTTTAATACAAGATAGCAGAATTACAGAAGTTCTTAACACACGAGTATTAACAGTGATTTTGTGAGTGTTTTAATTTGAAACATGCATTACATAAGCAGTACAGAACGTAATAATAAATGCATTTTTTTAATTATACATTTATAATAAATTAAATACACAACTTATAAAGCTCAAATAAACCTACAAAAAACTAAAAATTGTATATTTATAATAAATAAGTTTTATTCACTTATTTAGGTATGTTCACTTTATTTATTTAATAAAATATATTGTATTTTTTATAGTTTTTTATATATATATTTATAATAAAAAATAGTTTAAAAAAGATATATGGCAACATTCAGGAAAAAAACAGACTTTATTTATTTATTTACTTATTTATTCATCATATGTTTACTGCTCATAACACAACATTGTTAAAAATTAGAAGGGCTGAACATCTTGTTTGTAAGGGTGTGATTTTTTTCCCCCTCATCTCTGTAGCGCTAAGCCAGCATGATAAAAGGCAAACTGGTGAACGCCAGATCTGACCCACAAAGATAATCGTGAATATAGTGCCGTATCCG
Source organism: Spinibarbus caldwelli (assembly GCA_039654775.1). Lineage (NCBI taxonomy): Eukaryota > Metazoa > Chordata > Actinopteri > Cypriniformes > Cyprinidae > Spinibarbus > Spinibarbus caldwelli. Next base: position 14,208,868 of record CM077247.1, read on the forward strand.
CCTGCCGCAACTCACTCGGGGGTGAAGCCCATCTGAACAGTGCTTCACAGCTGATGGCCCTCAGTCCTTGGTGTAAACAGAAACAAATGTGGCATTTGGAAAATAGGCTGTAAATAAGAAACTAGAACACGCTGGGTATGTGTGATTGAGGAGGGAGAGAATTGCCCATTTGTCAGTTTAGATAAGGTCAGTGTTTAAATCGCCCGGCTACAATAATCAAATGCAGCAGGGGCGGATGCCAGCTAAGAAGTGTGGCAGAAGTCATCCGCACCACTAACAAACTCATCACAGAAGTAGATCCAGACTGCTAGCAGTTGTATGCAAAGCACCCTGAAAAAGAACGGCTGTAAATGAGTTTAAAGGGTGATGTTAGAGCTTAGTCAGACTTATTTATGTTTTGTTTTGTCTTGAAGGAATTCATGAATGTACCACTGAAGTATTTATTGCCTAAATGGCTGTGGTTTTGTCCTTACGCCTTGATGCCATTGGATCTCACATGAATGTGTTTTGCTGTTGCTTTGTCTGTGTGGCATGAAACCATTGCACACTGTGTCTGACAGCATGTTGGCTAATTAAGTAGCCAACGCACTGTCTAGAAGAAGCTGGAAGAAGTGGACGAGTCTCTTTCCATGCATACACATCCACACTGAAAAACACTGGTGTAGAAACCATTTTTACTCAGAAATGCTTATGAATTTCACAAACAATTAAAAAGAAACAGCAAGTAACACTGAATTGAACAAAATTCTGAAGTAGAAAAAATGATTAAACTTGTAAAACATGCTCCAGTAATCTTTGTTTTATTTACAATTTCGTTTTACAGTTCAGGCAACTTGTTTATCTTGTTGGATTTTATGTGTCTTTGATGCAGTTTTACAATTCTTTTTGCTATTAAACCTTAGGTTGATGATACACTGGGCAACTTTTTGAGCAATGTTGCCCGGCAACTTTGGGAAATGTTGCCGTCAATGGACAACCAGGTGAGACACAGAGCCCACGACTGATCTAAAATATCCAAATAGAAATTTGTTACCCATTCTCATTGGGAAAGTGCCCAAGCAACATTGCTCAAAAAAAGTTGCTCGGTAAAATTGCTCAAAAAGTTGCCCCGTGTATCATCAGCCTTAGAATTGAGTCAATATTTTGACATTTTCAAGTAATTTATTTCAGCCAGTTTTATTCTAATAAAATTAAATCTTAATTTATTTGATGGAAATAACATTTTAGTTGATGTGAATGCCTTGTTAGATTCCTATCAACCATTTTTATTCAGTTTTCCTTCATGTTTGAAAAAAAAAATCAATACATCAGTTACTGAACATTTTCATCAGTAATTTTGTTATGATGGGCCTTTTAAACCAGGAAAAGTTATTTTTTAACATTTAAACCCACAACAACAAGAAAATGTCCTTTTAAATGGCCATTTGCCTCATGCTTTGTGGAGCATTTAGTGTTTTAATGCACACTTATATTTCAGTTGTTTTGTGAGGGTACTTGTTTGACGTAATTGTGCGGAACAACAAATCTGACCTCTGGCTCTCTCTATCCGAGCAGATTTATAGTCATCACCAAAAGTACATGCTGCATTTTGCATTTGTCTGGCTCTTATGCACTGAAAACTTGCTAAATCAATACTTCTCTGCCTGAAAGTGCCTGCAGGGTCAACATTTGTTCTCCCAAAAATTTGAGATTATAGATCAACTGTTTATTTCTATAAATGTTTGCGCTTTACTTCTATTTGTTTTTTCTTTCACTCTGTCTCTTTATCCCAAGAAATGTGGCCCTTTGGACTGTTTTGAAATAAATTTAGGCATTTATGAATAGCCAAACATGACGCAAAACTTTTTTTCTGAAGTTCAAACTTTTTGTAGACTGTGACATTCACTATCAGTGGACTTTTGCCCATGATGGCCTAAGCTTTAATTACGGTGTCTACAATAAAGCTGCCGCTAGCTTTAATTTATTGTGATTTGAAGCCTTCAGACAAATGTGTAACACTGAAACAGGCTGCGTATAAATCCCATCACTCTGACAAGTAAAAACATCCCAAAGGTTGAAACCTTCATGGTGCTGATATACCATAAATGGCTTTCCTTCACGTTAGGAACTAAATCTGACATGAACAAAGCACTACTTTATCTTCAGCTTAGATTTGTATGGAGCAGGACACACCAGCGGTCCACACTTAATTTTCTCTTTACCTTGGAAATCTAGAGCATCAGCAATTTCTCTGCCCGACAGGCAAGTGGAGGAAAATTGGTTATGACTCCTCTGTTATGAGCACCATTCATTTCAGAAGTGACAGGCGGTGCACACAAGCATGCACACAAATAATCATATGCTCTTTTTAATTGTATAGACACATTTTTACAGGGACATAAAGTGACATTGGACAGGACTTTATTGGCATTTACTTCAGACATGTTACCCCACAATTAACTTGTGCCTCTTTCTTAACTAACATCGATAAGCTTATTTAATAAATTATATTTTTTTTTTGTCTGGCAGATTATTGTACTACCTGATATCATGACAAAAACGTACCTCTGGGAACTTTTTCGCAAGACATGAAATACGAACCAGTAATTACATATCACTGCAGTTTCCAACAGAAATGAACACTAGAGGCGGTAAAACAGCGAGAACTTGTAATGGTTTTCGTACGCAGTTATGATTACAGCTCCATATGTTTCGCTTTCCGGACGTAACAAGCTTGCTTGGTAGCTCAGCCGGCACAAAATTGGATTTAGGGTCCTTACGAATACCGTCAAAAACATGACTCACGATGAAAGAGCTGAAAGATGAGAGATTGAAAAACAAGCTAAAACGGCATGCTTGCGATTGCGTTTTTACATCATAATCGCTTTTGTTCATACTATCGGGTAGGTTCAGGTGTAGTGCAGATGGTATGTTATTTTAAAACGTCACAAAGCATTAGACTTATAGTGCCACTCAACAGATTTCAAGTCAGAATTGCGGTGACACATACAAAACCAACGTCACATAAAATGTACCTTATGTACATTCATCTGTTATGGGGGGAAAAAACGAACTTTCTTTTAAAACGAAACAATCTTTTAGCTCCACTCAGTGGAAATTTCACATCAAATATATCAGGAAACGTACATAGCGGTACGTATTTCACATCTTATGAAAAAGTTCCCAGAGGTACGTTTTCGTCATGAGGTCAGGTTATTGTACTCCCTTTTGTTTTCCCTTTCTGGTTAGCCACAAAGCAGGAGAAAATTGCTGCTATTTAGAGAGCTAAATATTGTTCTATGTTATTTTATATTGACAGCTACAGTCTAATAACTCAAGTGAGTCTCCAGCTGAAGTTTTACAGCCAGTTTGGTTGAAATGTGCTGTATGGATGGAATCACAGTCAGCTAGTTGGCCGTTGCATCATCGACATACATATGGCATGAGGTGTGCACTTTTTGCATTCAGACTCTAATGTTAGGGCTGTCAGACTCTGTCAGGTTATGAAAAAATTCCAGAAAATAGGGGTATTGTGCTGTTGGAGATTGAGACATAACTCCTGTTAAATGTTTGGGTGAAGCAGACAGGAGGGAAAATGCATATCTGAAAGGACAAAAGCAGCGGGAGATGCCTGAAATAGTTTGGAATAAAAAATGACATCTGTAAATTAACAATACAAAGACTTCATGTTTATAATTGTTATCTGTTGCTATGGTTACAGGTGTTTACAGAGTTATGAAGAGTAAGAGAAGGGCATTTGAGAGTCATGTCTGTTAGGAAATAAGGATGTCAGTATGAAACACTGACTGGTGAATGTAGCCATTGATTAAGCACTTGATCTTTAATAACTTAGTAATCAGCTTTTTGCTTTAATACATAAAACTAGCTGCTCCACACTTTTTTTTTTTTTCATTGTGAAACATAAGTGCTACAGAAATTCTAGAATTTATTTATTTTTTATTTAATTTATTTATAAATATATTAATTCATTTTGTCAGTTCTACTTTACTAAAATGATGTCTAAATTTAGTCAACAAAAAATAAGTTGACAAGATTGCAATTTTATTCTTGACAATTTATTGTCATCTTTCCCCCAACCTTGTCTTCATTATGATTGAAAAAAATAAATAAAAAAAAAATCATATGATTTTTTTTTTTTTTTTTTTTTTTTATGGTTGGCCTTTTAACCCAGGAAAAGAAAAGTTCATTTTTAACATTTAAAACCACAACAACAGAAAGATGTCCTTTTTTTTTTTTTTTTTTTTTTTGTATTTATTAGGAATAATATTTTTTTGATTGTATATTTATAATAAATAAATATACATAACCAAACACACATGAATTCATAAATTTAAAAAAGACAAAAAAAAACGTAATCATATTCCAATACTCTGAAGAAAATTATATGAGCAACAAACAGACATGACTCAATCCCAAAAACAACGACACGGATGTCAATCCCAAACACCGACCTGATCAATGAAGCCATTGAATAAGCACTTGATCATTGACCCCTGATAACCTAGTTATCAGCTTCAGCTTTAACACATAAAACTAACTAATCCACACATTTTTGAATAAGTTATTAGCAGCTACTGTGCTGAGTTAGTTTTTGTACATGAGTGCTTTGATGCCTCCAAAATCTTAAGAATATAAAATTGTCGTATCTGTTGAAATCATTTTTGTCCTTATCAAAAGTGTCCTCACTGCATGCTAAAAATCCCAAAAGATTTTCCACAAAGTCTTCATGTCAAGCCTTTTTATTAAAAATTGAGGAGCCAGATTGCCATATAAAAGCTTACATATATTATATATTTATACTGTACTATAAATATATAGGTGGCTATATATGCATAATGTAATAAGACTTCAGTAAGTTGAGTTCATCTTTGTCAGCAGCTATACAGCTCCGTAAACAGAAAAAAAGGAAATATGAAAGCCCACTGGGTGCATCCACCACACAGGAAACTTTAATGAGGGCCTGTGGCGGCAGCTTTATAGACCGATGTGCCTCCTGACGTCCTCTTTCGAAACAAAACAGCACGGGGTCATAAAGCTCTCCTTCTCGCAACATACTATTGCCTCTTTTCATAGTGTTCTCATTGTCATGAAATTGTCTGTGATGTTTCATGCCTCAGAGATATTTGTGACTAGATGTCATTTCCATCCAGCCATGAGCGTATGGAAATGAAGAGTGCGAACTGTATCAGAGTGTCAACACACATATGTGTTTGAAAAACAACGAGAACAGCAAACGCTCTGATCCACATAAAAAATCCAGAACTTTTGTTCGCTGATAGAGCGCGGTTTCCCAAAGGATTTGTTTATTGCTCAGAGGTTGCTCTTTGAGAATTAATGGATTTCACAGTTAACTTTGTCCCACGTTTCTGATAAAATTCATTATGAGAAATATAAACAGACACAACCAAAACCATTGTTGATATCCAGTAAGATTATAGAGCTGTAGATAACATAAGATAATTTAGTCTTGGAAGAATTTTATGAGAAATTACTTTACATCTCCATGTGTTCTCTATAGAATCTCATTGCTGTGGAGGATAAACTGTTAAGATATTTATGACATCTCATTTGTGGGATGTTCAGAAGTCTTAAAGGAATTATTCAACCAAAAGAAAAGAAAATTTGCTGAATATTTACTCACCCTCAGAGCATCCAGGATATAGATGAGTTGGAGAAATTTAGCATTACATGACCAATGGATCTTCTCCAGTAAATGGGTACCATCAGAATAAGAGTCTAAACAGCTGATAAAAGCATCACAATAATCCACAAGTAATCCACATGACTCCAGTCCATCAATTAATTTCTTGTGAAGCAAAAAACTATTTGAACTATGAGCTATTTCTTTAAGCAGTGTTTTTCTTTGTGTAAATGTGTATAAATCAGTACGCAGTATATAGGATTTATATTTATTTGTTTATTTAAAGTCTTTACAATGTGTACTTTGACTGTCATCCCATAATAAAACTATGCTTTTACCTGTATATTGTAGAGCACAGTTAATGGTTAAGCCTTGCCTGGATCCATAGTAAACAACAAGGCTTCCTCTAGTTCACTAGATCTGTCATTCTGGACTGCTCAGAGGGAAATGGTTTCTTTCTATGGTTTTAAGTAGGGGACATGACCTCACTGAGAACCAGTGGAGTCAAGCTGCCCCAGTTGGAAATGGAGCGGATGGGATATGTGGGTCCTGTGTTCTCCAACAGTGCCAGGTAAATGGAAATTAAATGAGCTAATAGGAAAACTAATGTATAAGAATTGACTTATAAATAAAGCATGGCTGTATAGTACCAAAAGGATTTTTTTTTTTTTTTAAATATGTTGGCTGTCCTTTGTTTTACTATGAAAAACAAATGGTTTATTGCTGAAAGATATGGAAAGTTGCCTTCTTTTGCTTTGCTGTGTCCAAACTGTGTGATTAATTACCCTGTCAGTCACAGTGTCTCAACCACTGACAGTGAGTCCCACCCGCACTCCAAAGTTGTCAGTCGGTTGGTGGCTCGGTCCCTATGCAACCACCACGTGCTCAAAGCCTGATAACTCGTTACTGTCATGGAGGCTGAGGAAAAGCCCACATTGGCAAAATGCTTCCTCCATTTCCCCGTGGCAACCTTATCTTTCAACTCGTCTCTCAGCTTGTTTTAATTAGATTAAAAAGTTCCTGGGCCCTGGGGGGCAGCAGTGGAGTTAGTGGTAGCTACGTGCTCCAGCACCGCAATCGCATTGTGATGTTCAAAAGTCTGCCAATGCTTCCTAACCCCCGTAGAGGCAGAGTGAGAAGAAAACTTCCCCTGATGGTCAACTGCAGATCTGAAACAATACAACCACTTAAGAACTCAAAAATGAACATTTTGACTTTCGTTGTATGAATGAAAAGAGGTTCCTCAGAATAGCTTCTTTTGTGTTCCGCATAATAAAGAAAGTCATACAGGTTGAATAATTGATGACAGAATTTTAATTTTTGGGTGAACTTCCTTTAAAACTCACCTTAGCTTGATACTAAATTCAAGAAGAAATTGCCAAATTAAAAGCTCATTGTAGTTATGTATTATAAAAGCTTGTAAGCAAAGTCTCCCCACATTAAAGTGCTCAAATGATTTTGTGTGTGACTTGGCGCTCTCTCAGATGGCAGTCAGGGTTTTGCCTGTAGCGTTAGCATTGCTCTATTGGTTGTGTAAACATTTGCTTTCAGTGGCGTCTATTTCTCCAATTAAAGCACTGCAGCATGTACCCTTGAGGAGAGCAATGTGGATACTGTGTACTTATGTCTGTTTCTTTATGTATATATGTGTATTTTTCAGAAAAAAAAGGTCTGTTTGCATATATGTGAGCACAGTGAGAAGCATCTGTCACTGCAGATCGACCACAGATCACTGAGTCTCCACTTGGAACTCAATCAGATGGAAAGATGAAGATGCAGCCACTTCTGATACCTCAAGGGTGTGTGTGTATGTGTGCGTGTACGTACATCATTATTAACATACAGACCGCCCTCTGCAGTCAGTATCTGAAATGTTTGAGGAACTTAATGGGTTGAGAAAAAAAAAACAGACCATATTTACGCAGAGAAAAGCACAATTTTATTAACACTCTGAATTCTGTTGTCTTTTTTGTTTTTAAAGCAGAATTGCGTGTATCTGAGTATCAGCTATCTAGTATGTTTTGGTCTTGTGAGACGCACAATCCCAACACCAAAAACAACTCCACCACCTGAGATAAGTGAGAATTTAGCAAAGAAATATATTATATATGAGAGAAATTTTGTTATAAACGTATTAATGTATATCTAATCAAATTAAGAGGGAAAAAATTAATAAGCTAAGCTACTACTTAGTCTCTATACATTTTGAATTCATCCAATTTTGATACGGTTACAAAACCTTGGTCTTCAAAAAGTAAAATGATTTCTTTCTTGTGCCAAAGGTTGTTTGGAAGTACTAAAGATGTGAAAGAGGCTGGCCTTGGAAAGAAATGAGTCTCTTGCAAGTAATTCAAGAAAAAAAAAAAAAGTATATTTCAGTGTACAGTAAAAGCACTTGCAGTACATAGACGAATAGTGATTACATTACATTCAATTTTTAGTCCAGTTACCGGAAAAGCACCAGCACAATTTACTGTTATTCCTCTCTCTCTGGCACTGTTACGTTAGAAAGCAAGCTGTCCTTTTAGAGAAAATATTCAAGGCCAGATCTCTTGTTGAAATGCACCCATGCATCTCTCTGTGAATGTGGTAATTTAACGTTTTCATTGATTTTCAATGCACGGCTCAATTATAATTTAAAATTATAATAATTCACAGCCTTTTGCTGCAAGTATGACTTTGCCTGAATAGATAGCCAATTTAAAGCTTGGCTTTTCATCTCCAGTGTTGTACTGATATTCGGTTTGTCGCGGTGCAAAGACTCGGTGACACGGTTGCAGAGTCTAGAAATGATCCTTTTTTCTAATGATTTTGAATGCTGAAGCACACTAAACTACTTCTAATCTCTAATACTAATAGTATTAATGATTTAGATTTGTGTTATGCATCACCTCAGGAATCAAATGTAGGTCCTATAACAGCGCGTGTGGTCCATTAAACCTGAGGCATTTGCGTTGTACGCTTCAGTAAGATAAAACTTTCAAATTTCATGCTCCCCTGGTTTTGCCTTTGGACCTTAGGCAGCAATCAAGTAATGACCTGACTAAATGGCCTCATAAACAAACATTTGCTGTTGTTTCAGCATTTAGAAAATCTATCATTTAAAGAAAGAAAAATGATGCTATGTTCTTCCATAATGTTTTTTAATGCTTTTTAACCTTCAGCATGAAGCTTTTGTTTAGCAGTCTTTCTCTGAATCCCATTCTTTAATTCAATCTGTTCTTTCTCGGTCGTTCTAAAGCTTCTAAGGCTGTAGGAAGCTTAAATATGCACTAAAGAGGCCAGGATTTTTTTGAACATAGGGCCTAAATCACACCATTATTCCTGCAGCATGAATGGCTTCATTAAAAGCCACCACAATCGCTCACAGGATACAGAAAAAAGCCAAAGCAAAGAGTCCTTATGGGCTCTGAATGGAATCCAAAAGTATATTAATGTGGAAGTTTATGATTCATGGCTGGATAACGTACCTGAAGTTTCTCCCCTGAGGTACCGGCAGATCTCAGAGATAGGAGCGGCGGACAGCGCGGAGTGATAGAAAGCAGTGACAAAGCAATTTTGGATTTTATTTATCTTACCTCTGACGCTGCCCCCGGTGGTTATTCGTTACAGTCTTAGAAATGAAGTCGTGCTGTTTGAATGGAAAGATTATGTGGAAGAGAAACCATTGGTGAACTTAAAGCGGTTTTCTCCGTATTGTAACTTTCCTAAAAGTAACCGTCTGCTTTTCAACAGCAGAGATACTGAATGAAAAGCAAGTAAACACCTGCTTCCATTTGCATTTTCAACATCTGCGTGACTTATTTAAAGGTACATTTGGAACTGGATTAGCCAATGTTATGGGAAATCGCATCATAATTGACGCATTTAAAATGACAGGCCATCTGTGGGCTCCGCGAGCAACATGGTCAATGAGCAGCAGTGCTTGAAAAATCATTTTATCGGATTGTCAGCTGCGCGTATCCTTTAATGAGTGAATTCCAGCAATGAATCCTCAGAGGACATTCATGATTATGTGACTATAGATGATGGGAAATACACAGAAAACTGCATCATACACAGGCTTCAAGTGTAAAAAAACACCACATCTAACATTTTCTAATCATTATAAGCACTGATTACTGCATCATTGCTGTTTTATCACAGGCGTTTTTTTTTTTTGTTTTTTTTTAAGAAATTGATACTTTTATTCTGCAAGGACGCATTAAAGTGATCAAAAATGAAATTCCTTATCAAAGTATCCAGAGAAAAAAATGTATCATAGTTCCAAAAAGAATATTAAGCAACAATGAATAATTTCTGAAGGATCATGTGACACTGAACTCTGAAGTAATTGCTGTAGAAAACTTCCATCGCAGGAATAAATTTAATCAATTAAAATGGAAAATTTTTGTATTTCACAGTATTACTGTTTTTACTGTTTATTTAATCAAAGAAATGTAGCCTTCTCAATCATAAGAAACATCTATTTTTTTAATGAATAAAAAGTTTTATTTGAGGCATTAGGTAACAAGAAAATTAGATATCAACAATCATAACTGTATATTATTTGTATTGTATTTTAAATGATGTCTGTGAAATAATCAACAATTATTTCTTTTAGATTTAATATTCTATGCACATTTTCTGCTCTTTTTTTCTGTTCACATAGACTACCACAGCATTATGTAAATTCATTCACTCTTCTTAAGTGGGTGTTTCTTGGCCAGAATAAGCCACACTGTGGACCAGACCTTATGCTGGTTAGTAAAAGGTCTGGCTTCGTGAGACTAGATGAAGTCTGGCTTTATTTCAGAACAACATAAGAGCGTTAAGTCCTGTAGATGCAAGTGTCTCTTCAAAGCAGCATGACATATCGACATTAAAATGCAAACAACATCCTCTACAGTGATGTGATTTACCACACTTAACCTCTATTACCCTTAGCATGACGAAGCAGGATGTTTGTTCCCTTTCATAAGTAGCTCTCATGGCTGGGTCACTCTATGACTGATGTATTTCACCATAAACACATTCTCTCTCTTTTCCTGTTGTGGTGGAGACAAGATGGCGGAGTGTTTGTCAGGGTGCAATTGCTTTGCTTTCTTCTAAAAGCAGTGCTGCAGAGACTTGTTATGAGGGCAGGGTTGGATGAGTCAGACAGAGAGAGTGGAGAAACGAGGAGATAGAGTGAGTACAAGAGAAATGAATCCCACTGAAGTCCAGTTTGATCTCGTCAGCTCTACTCAGGGGTGTACCGAGTGTGTGAGGTTGTGTGTCTACCTTAGATTATTTCGACCGCTGCTTCTTTGTGTGCGTGTGTATGTGTGTGATTGGAAAAGTGGCTGAGAAAAGCAAGAGACAATGAGTGCGTATACGACAGAGAGAGAGAGAGACCATTGCACCTCAGGATATTCCATTTTTTGTCTTGACATTTTCCTCCCTGACTCATTTGAACTCTCTACAGCACTTCTGCTTTACCATATATTTCAGTCTTTTGGTCTAATCACAATTTCAGGAAATGACAGAAGAAAGGGGGAAAGTACTATCACACATTTAACAATCCATACATCTCTCTGCATTTTTATTTAAATTAAAGCAGAATCACTTTGCCCATGGCTTTGTGGGATACATTTGTCAAAGCTATCTTGATCTATTTCTTAGCAGCACATTAAGTAAAGAACCCTCTTCTTATCAAGAACCATTTTTCACTACAATGTGGAAAAATCCAGCATATGTTGGTTTGGTATGTCTTGAAGCATGGCAGCTGGGTTGAGCTGGTTTCAAGCTGGTCCTGAGCTGGTCCTAAACCAACTAGCCCCTGCTCAGGACCAGCTTATAACCAGCTCAGGACCATCTTAAACCAGCTAATGACCAACTAAGGACCCGCTTAAACCAGCTCAAACCAGCTACCATGCTTCAAGACATACATAACCAGCATATGCTGTTTTTTTCAACTGGGTGTATGGGGTTCTTGAGTTGGTAAATGCTTTGAGTTTTTCTTTGATGTTTCATTACAGGTTCAGATGATCAGTTTTTTAATGCAGACATTTGCAAAAGTTTTGATTTCATGCACCCCCAGATATGATGATTCACTTCCTGAGAGATTAGAGACCCTCTTCCTGAAATATAAAGGAAGCTATATATTTTGTAATCTGTTGTAAAATTTTGTAATCTAGTTTGTTATTTTCTTTTTCTACCCACTATTAAGTGTATAACTGAATAATCTCACTATTATTATTATTACTTATTTATTTATGTTTAATATAATTTGATGATATTTAGTAGTAGTAGTAGTAATCTTTACAGTATTTTTCATTGAACCTTTCTGTGGACCCTCTAACACCCTCTTGCAGCCCACTGGGGGTCCCAGGACCAAAGTGTGAAAACTCATGTTCTAGAATAAAACATTTTTTTGTTGAACTAAGAATCTATTTTTATTAATACACAAAAAAACTTAGATGACAACAACAACACAATGTGATGAGTAAAGGACTGAATTAGAATTTAAAGTGACTGCGGAGCAAAAGTGGCTTCAGTCTTACAGGTCAAAGGCAAAAGGACGTCATTTCAGACTGTCATACCTCATCTTTCTCTTTTGTCAGACATAGACACTGTGTTCTGGCCAGAGGGAGTAAGTGAGAGACAATTATTTCATGAAGAGAAAGACAGATAGAGCAATGGTAGTCTGATGAAATGGCCTAGAGGTGTGTGTGTGTGTGTGTGTGTGTGTGTGTGTTTCTATAATAAACCTTTTACTATGTAATGTGTGTGTGTGTGTTTCTTATTCCACGTACATATTTTACTATAACATTCAATATAAATCTTTAACACCATTATTATACTTGATGGGAGGTGTTTCCGTTGAAGCAATTAATTTTCTGAAGAGCTTTTTGTGAATTTCACAATCATGGAGACCAGCAATATTATCAACAGAGTCATTACGTTCACAGCTGTTAAGTCCGAGGCCGCAGTGTTGTGTGATAAAGATGGATGAGGCCATATTAGTTGTGTTGCCACAATTCTGGTTTAGTTAAATTAAAAACTCAGTGCGGCATGTATTACGTGCCGGGTGCATTGTTTCACAGTATAACGTTACATGAGAGAAAAAAGAATAAAAGAGGAACATTATCTTGACCAGAATAGGGACATGAGAAGTGTTGCTGCTTTCTATGAAATGTTTAAGCATTAAAGGGATAGTTGACACTAAAACAAAAATTCTGTTATCATTTACTCACACTCATGTTATTCCAAACCTCTATTGTTTCTTTATTTTATGAAACAAGTGAAAAATCTGTTTAGAAAAATGTCCAATGAAATATTTTGTACCCCTGCACTCTTCAAAATATCTTCTTTTGTATTTTACACAAGAAAGTAAGTCAAGAACAAAATTAAGTTGAGTAAATGATGACAGAATGTTCATTTTTGGTACATTGGAGTTATAGTCATTAAAATTTATTTTTTGGAATTTTTCAGATAACTTTTTCTATATGACAATGCCATAGAAGAACCATTTTTGGTTCCTCAAATAACCTTTCAGTCATCATTTCTTAAATCCTTTTCCCGCTATAATAAACCTTTTGTGCAATGGTTTTATGGATGTTAAAGGTTCTTTAAAAGTCCTTCATGGAACCACTGATTCCAAAAAATAATCTTTATTTTTAAGAGTGTTGACAGGAATGAAAATAGGCTATGAGCAGAGGTGGGTAGAGTACCCAAAAACTGTACTCAAGTAAAAGTAAAAGTACTTGAAGAAATATTTACTCAAGTAAAAGTAAAAGTAATAGTCTGAATAATTACTTGAGTAAGAGTAAAAAAGTATCGGATAAAAAAACTACTCAAGTAGTTAGTTACTAGTTACTTTGGATCATATACTGAAAATAGTCTATTTTTATTTAGATACATAAATTTTATCTAAATATCTATATCTCTCTCTCTCTCTCTCTCTCTCTCTCTCTCTCTCTATACACACACACACACACACACACACACACACTGCCATTCAAAATACTTTTAATGTTTTTTTTTTTTTTTTATGTAATTTATTTCAGTGATGCAAATCAGAATTTTTATCAGCCTGATTTATTATCAGTGCTGTTCTTTTATAGCTTTCTATTCATAAAAGAATCCTGAACAAAATGTCACAGGTTCCAAAAAATATTAAGCAGCAAAACTGTTCCCTGTTGAAAAAAACAGCTTTTGCTGGTAAGGTATGTTTTGAAGCATGGGATGCTGGTTTGAGCTGATTTAAGCTGATCCTTAGCTGGTTTATGCTGATCCTTAACTGGTTTAAGCTGGACATGTGCATGACCAGCACATGACCAGCTTAAACCAGCTAAGGACCAGCATAAACCATCATCCCAGCTTCAAAACATACCTAACCAGCAGATGCTGTTTTTTTTTTCAACAACACTGATAATAAATCAATATATCTGAATGATTTCTGAGGGATCATATAACTCTGAAAACTGGAGTAACAGCTGTTAAAAATTCTGATTTGCATCACTGAATTGAATTAAATTATATTTTAAAGTATATTAATTATGTATTATAAATGTATATGTTTATAACCTCTGACACGGAGAAGAGTGAAAACTCCTCACATGACCGCTACTGAACATCTGAACATAACCAAACAAATACACATTGACGGATCTTCTTCCGTCTGTTCTGCAAAATGTAAACAAATGTAGCCTTTATTTCTGCAAGCGTAAATATTGTGAAAATATCAATATTAATTGTATCTAGGCAAAGGCATTCCTCCTGGAACTAACGCGGGTTTGGGTGTTCATTTCATACTCTGTGACGGCTTATTTAATGAATAAATTATACATTGTATTTAATGTGTAAGGTACATGTACAACAAACTGGTAATGTCATAATAGTATCGTGTACTGTAATTGAATCTCTACCTGTGGAACCGACAGCACACGCGGTGTTCATCTAATAAAGATCTTCATAGCTAGCAAACCATAGCCTTTGCAGATTTGCTTTCAATTGACTGTAGATCCAAAGTCACGTCTTCAGCGCTCTTGATGTTACAACTCTGAGTGAGAGCCGCTTCAGACGATCAGCGCGTGCGGCAGAACTGAACGAATCATTCAAATTGATTCGCGAACCGATTCACTGCTTTGCCAATTGGTTTGATCAAGCCTTCGAACAGAATTGACTCAAAAGAATGAATCATTTGCGAACGGGCATCGCTCATTGCCCAGAAAAAAAAGTAGACGGCGCGTTTGGAATAAATTGAAGGATTTTTAACTTGTATTACATTAAGGTAACGAGAGGAGCGTCGCGCACAGTAACGAAGTAAAAGTACCGTTTTTTTCACTAAAAATGTACTTGAGTAAGAGTAAAAGTACCCATTTTTAAATATACTCTAAAAGTATTAGTTACCCAAAAAATTTACTCAAGTAAATGTAACGAAGTAAATGTAACTCGTTACTACCCACCTCTGGCTATGAGGGCTAGAAGAACAGTGCGTTCAATGGATTGTTCTGTTGTTAAACAACATAGCAATTTTTTAGCTGACGAAACGTCTTTCTGAAAACGTTTCAGCTGACAAAAACTTGATAAAACCGTTTTAAAAGTTGTGAGTTGTGAAAATTACATGATTTATACTGTGGGTGCCTTTGTAAAGCCTGTACGTCTATCCCTCACAGCCTTCTATTTTCACATGCCAGATAAAACTTTTCAAAATGCAGAAAATTTGCTCAACTTTCTGTATACAGTGTGTGGCTGGTAATTATGCTCTTTTCATTATGCTCATTTTATCATGATTTGATTAATTACTGCTGCCATGATCAATAGAGTGTCAAATTCAAGATGTTGGACCATTTCTTCCACCATTACTCAGAGTCCAATTAACAAGAATTTAAAAACTGTTTTTTTTTTTGTTTTGTTTTGTTTTTTTTTTTGTTTTTTGTTTTTGTTGTTGTTGTTGTTGTTGTTGTTGTTGTTGTTTTGTTTTTGTTTTTTTGTTCCAGGGTTGTGAGAACGGTGTATCCACCATGTGCTTAGGTGGTCTTAGGGATATCTTAGTGTCTTGCAGTGCCATCAGAGACACCCCTTACCACACGTTTGACGTGGTTAAAATTTAAGTGGCAGAGGTTTTTACTTAGTGTCACAGCTTGATCTGCAGAGGTTAGGGCAGGTCATTGTGTGTCAACGCCTTGGAGAGCCTTCAATATTTTAACAGTCCTTCTTTTTTGCACTTTCTCTCCCTTTTTTGGTTTCTTGCCCTTTGTTACTCATGTTTTTTGGCCTGTCTACCCTTTGTTCCTGGAAGAGATGTTGGAGTTAATGTGCAGACCTGTTTCTTGGAATGTCTGTTTCACGAAATATTGCCCACCATGTGATAATGTAGTCAAGCAGCCTAGTTTCAAATGTGCAATTCCTTTCACCTTTTGAAATTCAAATCAAAGAGCTTGTATGCTCGTAAAATGATTCTCTGAACTGTCACTTTCCATACGAGTACAAAATGCTAGTGCTTGAACGCTTGAGCTAGAGGTAAAAAATGAGTTGTAAGTGAAGGGGCACAATGTGCATTTAATGAATGCTCCAGGATCAATACAGTTTGAGCTCAATCAATAACATTTTTTCCATTATGTCCATTACCACCGATATTTATCTATCCGTCCGTCCGTCCGTCTATCTATCTATCCTGTCTGTTTGTCTGTCTATCTATCCTGGCTCTGTTTGCTTCTATTATTAATAAATATTTTACTAATTAAAAATATATTTATTATTATAAATAACAACATTGTTTATAATAATAATAAGATAAACGTCACAAATATTTCCTTAGATAATTCAAATTTAACTGCACTGAACCTGGCACTGAACGTTCATTTACATTCAAAATACATTTGTACATACAATGCATTTATATATTCATATTCGTGTATTATTACCTTGTTTAAACAGAGATGCATATAAGGGGGAAATTAATTTCATATCCCCCCAGCCCATCTGAGCGTTGTCAACAAATGCAATATGCATTAGTTCATATGCAATATGTGTCTGCAGCTTATATATTCATATTTGGCGTATATGGTAATCATATATATCCCTTGTGTTGCGATAATAGTCCTTTACCTAATATTATGTTCAATCCTTTATAAAAAAATAAAAAATCCCCAAAATTATCCAGTGTATCCCTGATTGAACAAATTAACCCTCAGTAAGTTTTAGTCCAGT
The DNA here is from genome assembly GCA_039654775.1 of Spinibarbus caldwelli. Classification (NCBI taxonomy): domain Eukaryota; kingdom Metazoa; phylum Chordata; class Actinopteri; order Cypriniformes; family Cyprinidae; genus Spinibarbus; species Spinibarbus caldwelli. Next base: position 14,225,687 of record CM077247.1, read on the forward strand.
GCGAAAACATTAACTAGCATTTTTGGGGAAAGTATACAGTATATATGTATAATTGTTTTGAATTTGTTTTGTTAAAAAATAATAAGTCAGGCAAGAAACTAGCTTTAGATCTCTTGCACTTAAAACAAGAACTGTCCATCTGAGCTTCATCAGCTCATGCTCAGGTTGTGGGCCTGTAAGATTGAAATCCTAACCTGCTATTGCAGAATCCCATTGCAGAATTGAACAGAGCTCCTAACACCAGGCTGCTTCATAGAGATAGTTCTTATAAAATAACAAAGGTACCTGAGCACTTTGTTTTATGCTTGTTTAGTTTCTTTTTTCCCCCCTTTCAAGATTTGCTCAACTCAAAACCCCAAAGTAAGGTTATTTCGAGTGGAATCCACCTTCAGAGTTGTACATTTGTATAGGAAACATTTCCAACTGCTGTACCTTCTTACCACAGACTGGCGTGCGGTAATCATTCTCATTTGTTTATATGCAAATGCATGCTGTGGGATGCAAACAGCCTCTAGAAGAACACTGAACATCACAGGGAGTCACATGGCTATTTTTAAAGGAAGATGTCCTCAGGGTCTGTGGTCTGCACTACTTTATGATGTCCTTGTTTTATGTAATCTTGACGCAGTAGATTGTGGGGAGCTTTGTGTGTATCAGAATAGCTCCAGGACTTAGGCTGAAGGAAGGGGGTCACAGTGTCTGGCCTTTTCATGTGCATATATGTTAAACATATCATAACATTCTGCCAGCCAACTGCATCCGGACACCACATGCCTGCTGTGAGCTTATTAAAAGCAAGAATGCTTTCAATTGGTCCAGTTAGTGCTATAATAATTTCCCATTGAGTCCCATCTGCACATATCTTATAGCCGAAGCCCACCCACATACCACCCTAAAATACTATCACTAATACAGTAGGTGCTCCGATTTTCTCTCAGCTGGTGATATTCACACTCTACCGACAGAATTTATATCACAAATTTATTAAGCCTCAAAGTTAATAAAGAAAAGCAAACAAAAGCAATAAGCTCTTTTACACAAGCTGCTTAGCATCCTGTAGTGCTACAAAACATGGCACAAATCACCATGTATGGACAGCTGCGTGTATAAACAAGCATCAAAGACGCTGTGTAGATGCTTAATTATATTTGTATGTTGTGCAAATAAGCCAGCATATTTTAGAAATGACAGGTTGTTAAATAAAATGGGCTTTCTCTTGAAAGTTAGATTAATTACTTGCTTTACTTGGTTGTCAGTGAATGATTCTGCTGGAAACAATTGTGTTGTTAAAATTGTGTGCTAAAACCTGGGGCCACACCCACAAGTAATGGCATTATGCATAAGCATTATCACTATTGAAGACGATTATGCTATTTGAACATTTTAGCCTTGCATATTTAAGTTGAATCTTGACTTGAGTTTGGTGAACTGTCCCTATAGTGGGCTTCAGCTAGTCTACGTCACACAAAAAATAAAAATAAATAAAGACAGTCTGTTTCTAAAGCATTGTTACGTGGCTTGTCATAACATTCAGTACACATTATGATTCTTGTGTAAATGCATTTATGCTTCCACCATATATATGCCATTTGGAAGCGGCTTCTGTCTCATCTTTGCTTTGTAAAAACGACTGCAGGCAGATCTAACCAGTATATTACCGGCCCATAATGCATTGAGGTTGTGTATGGTCAGGACCCACTCCTCTATACCGTGCCGCATACCACTGCTAAGAGAACAAACCACAAAATTTTAGTGGTATGTATGCTTTTGAGCAAATCAATACTAGCTAGGAAAGGAAAATCCTTGTAATTTATGTTTCTCTTAGAGGATAAAGTGTTTTGTGGTTAAACCTACTCAACCCTGCCCATCCGGCCTGACCTTTTATGTGACTTTGTCTCTTTGTGTTATCAAATCAAAGCACACTTAAGCACACAAATCTGTCATTTCATCTTGTGTTCTCTCTTTTGAATTAAAAGAAAAGTAAAACAGTATTGTCCTTTGTCACCATTTGTCTTCCTGTGCTCATCAAAGACTTCGGCAAATTACACGCTAGTGTTAAAAGAAAAGGAGGTGGATTCAGCATACTATGATTCTAAGAAGATAATATCTGTTCTGCTTTGCCTCAAATTACTGTAATTTCAGTCCAGTCAGCAATCTAGTCTGGCCTCTGAGAGTGATGTACAGGAACTTGCTTAAATTGCATGGGTGTCTGTGTGCACGTGTATGTGCGTGCATATATTGTATATATACTGTATATATACAGTGGCCTCAAAATGATCTGAAAACTATTATTACTATTACTATTATTTTATTAAGTGGTCTCATGGTGATTTTAATACTTTTAATCTTAAATATGCAGAAGTTCTGAAGTTTTGATATATGTTTTAGATAATTTATAGATATTATTATTTTCTAACTGAGCAAATATAAATAAAAGTTTAGAATTAGAATAAGATTTTGAATTTGTTTTATTTTATTTTTCATTTTTTTGAAAGATGACGCTTATGCTTACCAAAGCTGCATTTATTTAAAATGATAAAATTGTGAAATTTTGAATATTATTTCCATTTAAAATAAATCTTTTAATATATGTGTTAATACATTTTACTTTTTTTTTTAATCCTGTAATGGCAAAGCTGATTTTTCAAAAGCCATTTCAATGTTATGATACTTTAGAAATCATTCTAATATGCTGATTCTGTGCTGAAAAAGCATTTCTTATTATTATTATTATCAATGTTAAAAACCGGTGTGCTAAACCATTATACATTTTTCAAAATTCAGGGACTCTGTTCTTCAAATTTTTACTTTACTATGTTCAATTCAGTGTATTCCTTCTGAATCTTACTGATGCCAATCCTTTGAACAATAGTGTATATTACATTTTTGCAGAAAAAAGTTTGACCACTTGAACATGCTGCTAGCTCAAATCCTAATCTCTTATAGATTGGCTGATTGGTTGAATATTAGGGAAAAAAGTCAATCTCAGCAGAACCTGAGAGTTAAATATCCACTTGTCAAGATACTATATTCTGATGCAACTTAGCAAGGTTGCAGACCTCCCATCTCTACCACAGTATTTTCTTACCACTAGGAGTTTTGTGCACATATGCTTCCCCATGGATTCATTATCAACAGGCAATAAATATCTTGAATCTTGAAAGTTGAAACATCAAGGTGATGCAGTGTAGCAAGATGCCATGGCTCTCTTTTCCTTTAAGAAGGCTGAATCAAATAGACTCGTTTATCAACAGTGCTGTCCCTCTAGGTTCCATCAGTTCACGGAATACCCTATTAGTCCTGCTTTCCTCCTCCTGCTGTCCTGCTCAGGTGAGAGACTCAGTAAATTGCCTGCTGCCGTCCCTTCACGCTGGAGCTAGATGAAGTGAAAGGGGACAGCTCTGTTGTCTTTAAAATTGCTATCGATTAGGCCGTTTGAATCCATAGCCTGGGAGGTTAAGTGACCCACGTCTGACTGAATGTGCCCGGAAGACACTCAATGGATAAAAATTTAAAAACGAATCAGGTTTCTATTTGCAGTTGGAAAGAAATGTTTCTTGTCTGAGGGAATCTATATGTGTGTGTATGTGTGTGTAAAGGTTTAACCTACATTGTGGAATCCAAATATTGCAGACTCCAAAATAATAACACAGAATTGACTAGACATTAATATCTGACATCTGTTTCTCTTTCTTTTGAATATTACCTGACGTCAATAGTGCTGCTTGTCAGTACAGCTTAAACAACAGCTCTTCTTTTCATACGCACAGTTCCTTAAATTACTCTGTAATATTATTTTAGACAGTTACAAACACAGGGGAGATGGGGAGACAGAAAGCAAGAGGCGTTTAACATTTTGAAGTGATCACTGCCTTTCAAGATGTGTTTAATAATAGCTTGGATAGACTGAAAGACCTAGATGTGTCTGTGTGAAAAAGGAATGAAGGGGGTGTACAGAAAGCAAAGTCCCTGTTGGCTTCAAGACAGCACGTTAATGTTGTTTTGAAAATTCACAAACAGTTTTATCAGCTGGATTCCAAGCAGAATTTTCATCAACTGATGATTTGCATTTCAGACAATTTCAGTGATGCATTTTAGGTTAAGTCTGACTTGTATTATGTTTGTGAACGTTTTAGTAGTATTTTATGAATTCTCTTGTATGAGTGACTCCTTTAATATGGAATAGAGTTACATTTCTTTGTCAAATTACTCTGGATTTTCCATTGTGGGGTGTTATGAATCAGATGTGTTTAACAAACAAATCCTTCTGCTTTGAGATGCAGCTGTGTTTGACAGCTGATATCTGCAGTGCACTAAGAGAGCCTCACAATTGTCACAACTCACCTTACAGAATCAAAGCCAGCAAAATAGAAACTGTCATCTGTAGCACCTTTGTGTTTAGCACAGTTGTTTTTGACTTTACAGTGACTTTGAATGGAAGCTGAAAATAAGTACATTCGCCAAATTCACAGTCATCCTGGCAGCCTTCATGCCCATCACAACAGAATGTTATGCCACAAATTTCTTACTTTGGAATAAAGACATAGTTGTCATGGTTGGATCAAATTTGTTGAGCTGGGTTGCATAAGGCTTTGTTCACACTGCGCATAAATGCAATTTGTTTTTCAAATCCTATTTTAATGTCCATAGTGTTATTTTGCGAATGAGACTATGTTAATATCCGGTGTATCTACATTGGTTGCTGTTGTAATGATGTACTGTAAACATCAGCACAATGCCAAAGAGACTTTGTATAATATTACATGTATGTAACAAATGAAAAAAAGACTTGAAATTTGTTCAGACTAAGACACATTCAAGTCTCAGTTGTGATTTGGATTTGGTTTGAGTTTTATTTATTTTTTTATTTTTTTGTTGTTTGTTTTTTGTAGTCTGAACAGTAAACAAACTAACAAACAAGGTTTGGGTAACATTACTTTCTTTTTTTAATGTTCGGACTACACAAAAATAAAATAAAGCAAAATTTGATTAAATTAAACTAAATTAAATTTGGGTGTTGTTTGGGTTTGCAGACATTAGACTGCATGTGTTGTTTGATGTTCTGACTATAAAAATGAGAGCATCTTGATGAGAGCAAATGCATTCCTTCCTTTCTTTTATTTACTGTAATGATACCTTTACAGTATTTGTTAGCAGTCGTCTGTGACTATCTGTAGCTTGGACGGAGACACGCTGGAGCAGTAATTAATCATGCTCCGTGGCGACTGAGCCTGATGGCTTTGAGATTGACTAAACTGCAGATGGTGTTAATGACAAGAGCTCGCCAGCATCACATTCCCTTCGCATAAATCCTTATCAAGAGCATTCCTTTTGAGCACAGAGAGTAGTTCCCTGGTTCCAAACGCTTCATTCCGCTTAATCAGAGCACCATGAGCTCATTACCTACAGCCAATTTACCTCTCAGTACTCCTCAGGCTGGAGAGGGACACTCTGCAACACTAGCCCATGGGAGCTTATCACTTCCTCTTCTCTTGCTGAGCACCCTGTGAGAAATAGCATTAGCTGCTTCAAAATGCTCCGGGCAATTAGAGACTGGGTCTCTCTCACTGTCTGTCCATCCCCTGCTTTTGTTGTCCTCAATTGTTTACTGTCTCTTTCTCTTTCTGATCACTTCAGTAAAATTCCTTTGACGTTACATAGTTACATTGTTTATTGGAACATCAACCTCTAATTTTAGTTGCATTTGCACTATAGTTACTAATTTTGGGGTCAGCAAACTTAGAACATAAATGTTTCTTGAGCACCAAATCAGCATATTAGAATGATTTCTGAAGGATCATGTGATACTGTACTTTGATGGCTGCAGATTCAGTTCCGTCATTAGAGGAGTATTTATTTATATGTATATAATGAGTGGCTTATGAGTTATTGATTTCATAAATAAGTTTATAAACCTTGTCCCTTTGATTAATCATCATTAGTTCAACATCACCTTCACAACTTGTGAATTCTCTAACTTTAATTCCTCATTAAACTGATTATAAAAAATAAAAAAAAATTACCTAATTGTAATTTTTCAGTCGGCTAACTTTCTTTTAGCTGTCTGTACAATAGATTTATTAATGTTCTTTGTTGTTCCAGGTGTTTGGAAAATGACAGAGCCAAATTTCCACACACCCAGAACAACAAAGAACAAAAACTGTTTTCTTAGAAATACTCTGCATCTCTATAGATCATGATTGATCTACTGTGCAACATTTGTTGGATCAGGTTTCTTTAGATTTGCCTTTGTTAAACAAATCTCAGCAAATGCAAAAAAAAAAAAATTGGAGCAGAGCTCATTATTTGCTACTCGCTATATCTATTTAGGCATCAGTGTATTCTAGCTTTGAAGTTTATGAGACCAAATTTATGTGTGGGGAAAATGGATCTTATGGTGATGTATTGTCTGTCCACACGCACTAACAATATCAAGGATATCTGAGACTAAACGAAGACAAAATGTCTAATTTTATAAATGCTGCTTCAGTGAAATGTGCCCATGGTGGAGAGAAAAATCAAGAGCAGAAGTGATGATAGATGAAGAGTGAAGAGGAAAATGGCTGAGCTGTTTCTTACTCAGCCTACACAAATTGTTTACTTGATTCAGGGCCAAAACAACACAGGCCAGTTTGCTTCGGTGACGGCAATCATGACTGAATGTGATCAGTTTGCTTTTCACAGTTGTACAAAGGATTGAGGTTAAGATCTCTTTGTCTTTGGCAATGGACTGTCAAAGCTAACCTACATTTAGCTTGTGTGATGCATCCATAGTGCTGATAGATGTGGTGAATTCTCTGTAACAAAAAGATGATTTCTAGTGAGTCAAGTATGGCTCTGATGGCTCTTCCCGGGAATGAAATGAAAAGGCCATGCTCGCTTGAGACTGAATGCTCCCTTAGTGGACCAGACAGGTGGACAGGAAGGAAGAAGAACAGTTTGACATAAAGGCTGAGAACCAGAACATTTCACAGGTTCTCAGGCTGAACGCAAGGAGCCAAAGCTCATTCAAAAGGGTAATTGGTTTTATTAGGCAGCTGTTGAATAAGGACGAGCCACCGCAACAGTGAGGCTCATCAGAGCCCAAGGGACTGTCTTTCTGTTGTTTAAATTTGTGACTTATAATGCAATTGAACTCAAGGTCCCAATTGACCATCTTTCAAGGTTGAGTTCATCTGGCAGAGAATGTTATGGCAAGACTAGCACTTTTTATCTTAGGAAAGGACAGCTTAAATTTATATTATTCTTATTTTAGGATCACTAAATTCATTTAAATGCAAAAAAAAAAAAGATCCACATCTTGTGCATACAGTGTCACACTCCAAACAAGGCCTTGCATCTGCTGCTACATTATTCAAATGTTCCAAAGGTTCCAAGACTTGGAGAACCAAGTTGATTTTAATTATGCAGAAGAATGTGATTACTCTTTACATAATTTGCATTCCCCAGACAGAAAACATCCATATTTAATATTGAGCCGAAGATAACCTTTTTGTTTTTGTTTGAAAGAAACTTGGCGCTCATGAAGAATGCATGGTGTGTAGATATTGACTCAATTTCCAGTGTTTGCATTTGATTACCTTGTTCACACTTTGTTTCCAGGGTCTATGCCACACCAGTTCTGTGCAGTTGTAATTGTTTCGAACTGGTTTATTGGTGAATGCTAAAGTAAAACTGGAGATGCCAAAAAAAAACAACCTTTGGCAAGTGAATTGGTTTGGTTCCATTATATTACATTTACATGTTGCATTTGCCAGATGCTTTTATCCAAAGCAACTAACATGGAATTCAGGATATACATTCTTCATTTCATGCGTTCCTTGGGAACTCATCATGGCTCAAGTTGGTACATGAATGAATGAATGAATGAATGAATGAATGAATGAATAAAGAGATTTTTGCCATGGAAATGTTATTGAATAAGAGTATTTGGATTTAGCAAAACTCAATTAAAGTATACGTTTCCTGAACAAATAATAAAATAATCCTTAATTAAGTACAATTAATCAAGCACTTTACACCCTGACAGTCTCTGTGGTAGTTGAAAGCCGCTTCGGATAAAACATCTGCTAAATGACAAATTAGTAAAATCATTATATGGAAACCAAGACCTATGTGTATTTCATTTGTTAGCACACAGTTCTCAGCTGAAGTGTACTAATGAACAATAAAATTAACAACCTTCAGTTGTGAAATGTAATCCCACAGGTTTTGATACAAATTTTTTTCTTTCTCTTTTTTTTATTGAAAGCACTAAGTTTGTAAGTAAAAGTGAGAGTTGTGAAGCGGAACTAGTGCTGCTAGCATTAGCATCTAGGCATTAGGAGGAAAAGGGATGGACTGAGCTGCCTAGAGGGTTTGTTTCCTCTGTGATTACTCATCTCATCATGCAGATGTTGCTCTATGGTTGCATCACAATCACGCATAATCAGGTTGCTGGACAATCCTGATCTTATATGGAAGTTAATGACTCAATATACTGTCAGACACATGCATGCATATAACTGCTACTAAAATATGCAATTAAAATGTATAAGACTGTAACCTCCAGGATACTGGTACTTCGCTTTCTTTTTGGCTTTGTTTCTTAATTGTTTGACTGTCTTTTTGCTATGTCTTTCAAGATATGTTGAATGAACCCAGTTCAAAAGATCAGAGGGAGACTGATGAGTATAAAGTGCTTGTCTTGTCTTGAGCCTGAAATGTTCAACAATTGTGAAACTGCTGTGGAAATGTATGATGTGCTTGAATGAGTGTATTAGTATCACAGACTGTAGGGGATCAAAAATCACTCATTGTCTCAGGCCATGATGTATTTCTTGCCTCAGGAAGTACAGGGTTCAATATATGTATCAGAAATCTGTAATGATCTCGGACCAGTTTTAGAAGTGGTGGTTTAAAGTCAGCGAGCACTGTCTCAAGCCTAACATAAAGTACAAAAGCACTTAAGTCATACTCCAATCTCTTCTCTTCTGTTCGTTTTGTTCTTCTACTGTTTTTAAATACCACTTTTATCATCTCACAAGTCAAAATTATATATTCTCTCTCTCTTACTAGTTTCTTTCTTTCTCTCTGTTTCTTTAACTCACTCTTGCTAACACAAAAAGTATAAAGGTTTAAAGTGTACTTTAAGGTAGCTTGAAGTATCTTTTAAAAGTAACCTATCATGGTATTAACAAGGATCCCTGATACTTAGAGAAATATATCCATTAGCATTCTTATTCATCTCAGTGACAATGCTTAGTTGCCAGGAGTAGTTGAAAGTAAATATTGTGATATTTTGTTCTTGCTAATTAAAAGAGCTTTTCTCAACCAGACAGTTTTATGCTAAGATATTAGTTTGCTAAATTAATTTTTTTTTTTAAATTTTTTAAATTTTTTAGTTTCAGTAATACAATGTGTTTCACATTTTCATGATGAGTAAATAAACAGAAATAATTTCTATATTGTTTCTAATCAGGCTCTGAATAGAATGCCTAGTTGTCTCAGCTTGCTTATTTATTTTATTTTATTTCAGTTGTCATTTTAATTTAAGTTTTAGTAATTTTGTTTTGTGATTTTTGTATTTTTTGTAAACTAGAATCGCTTTGGGACCCAAAGGGGTAAGAGGTCTACCTGCAGGGGCTGACAAGAACATGCTAAACAGCAAAATCTTGATCCCTTAAGTACTACCATTGAAGTGCAAGGAGTGTAAGAAGTGTAAGAAGGAGCCAACCTAACCTTAAGTTACATTCTTCTCTGTGTCCAGAAAAAAAAAATGACAGCTGTGTTTCAAGCAGCGAAGGAAATATTTGCATAGCAATGTTTAAACCAAAAGGCAAAGAAAAAAACACTCTCCCGATGCAGCGAGAAGTTAGAAGAGAGGGTGGTGAAAATCAACATCCTACTGCAGAACGACTCTTCACGCTTCAGCATAAAAGCCACTTGAGCTGGATTTTGTGCAGTTTTGCGTGTGAGTGTGTGTGTGAGCCGGAGCAAGATAATTGAACCAGTAAATGCTCTTTCAAAAATAACACAGCCCTGGTCAGGTCATTGCTACTTGAGATAGCAGTTAAAAAAGGGCAACAGAAAAAGAACAAAAACAAGAGAGATAAAGAGGCAAAGACAGACAGGGTGGGAGGACAGACAAATAGGGTGACAAACAGGCAGTTAGAAGGAGGGAAATAAAAAGGAGTAATGTCACTTTGCACTTTTTGTGGATCTGTTGTGGAAGTAATGTCACTTTTTTTAGTTGCAAGCTAATCCCAGAGATGCTAAAACGCTCAGGGGGAAATTCATTAAGAATGCACTACAGCGCCTACTGATAGCTTTTTCTTTTTCTTTTTCTTTTTTTAGGTGCATGTGCTATCTGTGTTGCTTTAGCACCTGAATCACTAAAGGATTTATGCAAATCAGTTTACAGCACAAACACACCCCAAATATCTATAATAAACCTAATTTGCATATAAAGATGCCATGTGGGGCATGAAAATGACAGCTTCTTACATTTAAATTCTAACAACATATTCCAACCCAGACAGGACACGGTTAAAGTGGATTGCTGGTAGTTCATGGTGGCTCAGACTGAATACTGTGAATTCACCATGATATTTTCAAGTGACCCAGTAGAGAATTGAGGTGAGGGAAATGTTGAGCTCTGTGCTGTACGTACTACACCAGCCAAAGACAGGACATTTTAATTGGATTTTATAGTTTTGTTTCACTGTGAGAAAATGTAATAGTTCCAAGAAGGTCTTGTTGTTAAGGATAAAACACTAAAAAACAGGACAGTAATATTTGCCTGAATTTTTACAATGAACTTACTGACTAAACAAACAGAGAGAACATCATGAACAGCTAATTGCAGAAAAATGATTGCATGAGTCATATGCATGATTAAGAGTTTTACATAAACTTTTTAATTACATAATTTAATTCAAATTTATTTGCAAATAATGACTCGTAATCTGATCAATTTACACGTTTCTCCTCTCTTACAAATATAAAAATGTTTCTGTCAGTGATGAGATGACTTGTAAGACTAATGCATTTTTATTTGAGCAAAACAGCAATATCACATGGTTGTGAATTTGATATTGCATTTACAGTTAAGACTCTTTCTGCAGGTTACATTGTTACGCCAGAAGCTTGCGGCAAGTGACAAGTGAATTATTAAACCATTTATTCAACCAATTTGTTTAAAAAATGCAATTGTATTTCTGAACAAGTCATTGAATCTTTCACCGAACCGATTTGTTCAAAAATGCTGATTCATTCAGGAAGGAATCAAGTCATTTTATTTCTGAACAAGTCATTGAATCACTCACCAAACCGATTTGTTCAAAAACGCTGATTCGATGAAGTGACTCACTGAACCATTTATTCAAAAATGAATTAAACATTGATTAATTTACAACCAAAACACCACTGCGTTGTCTGGTGCAAAGACATGCACTTTCTTTTGGTTTTGTTTTGAACTATTTTTCTTGGTAGAGAAAAAACTAAGTATTGTCTCTAAAATGTATACCAACTTCTTGTTTAACTGAACTGATACATAAAAGCAATCTTTTTTTCTGAATATTACCACGTGTGACTACCTGTGCACTTGGTCTGCATCGTAACGTGCTATATTCTAACTTACATTTTAGAACATAAAATTTTACAAAACTGCTTAATATTTCATCAGCTTTTGCTGCAGGGATCATTCCAAATGCTGCTAAAAAAACAATCAACTGCTGCTACGATGTGCAGCACACAGACTGACAGGAACGTGAACACAGTGAAGCATTCTAATGCTGTAATAAAAAACATCCACTCTCTCAGAACACCGCTTGTCCGGTCAAATTAAAGAAGCAGAACTGACTCTAATTAATGTTATTTATCACAAGTTCTTTATTCAGCTATGATTCACTGCACAAACTAACTGAGAGCTATAACTGTTTAAACTCTCTATTTCTTGACCTTATTAAATTGATTTTGACTCTTTGCCTCGTCTATAAATGTGGTACTCTATTAAGAAGTGAAAGAAAACTCTCATTATTAGCTTTCACGAGAGTGTGGGTGGCACAAATGCAACGAGTGGCAGCTGTCCAGGAGAAAACCAGCAATCAGTCTTTATGCCAAAAGATTCTTAAAATATTGGCCGGTGATCATAATCAGCTGCAGTGTATGCACTAAATACTATCAAGTGCACATGTGTGGGTGAGGTGATGGAGGAAAATGTACGAGAAATATTTCTCAGAGGCGTATACAAGCATTTGACTGTCAAATTAACTTTGAGAAAGCGTCACACGAACAAACTAGATCCTGTTTAATTCAGATTCGTGCAGTGTTTTAAAGCAGTCCTGCTTCATTACAGCATATTCTGCTTATTTATATTCTGCACTTCACCAAGTGCTGAATACATCCTGCCTATCACTAATAAATCAGTCATTGTTTCCTAGAGAGGGGATTAGACATGTATCAGAGGCTTATCATTACAGATTTGTTTACCGGAACACTCCGGCAGCTCGACACTTGCTGATTTGAGCATTTGGGGACCATGCCCAATCTTAGCAAATGATTTCTGAACTCACGATTCAAATCGGCTCCTGATTACGAAAGCGAAACAGCGTCCTGCATGCTTGAGCGTGTATATGTGTAATCTGCTGAGCTAATCCTCTTGATAGGGACAAAATGTGCGTCTGTTGCTTCTCTTTTTGTCTGTAACGTTAATGAAGAGCAGTTGAGTTAGAGGAGTTCCTGGAATTGGGGTTTAATGAAGTTTTAATGAGTGTTTCTACAAAATATGTTCAAATGTTTGATTTAATTGCCTACCTTTTCATGACTGGGATGTGGTGAGCCTTTGTAAACAATTAAAAGTCTGGCATATCATTAGAAGCCAGTGTGTATCTGCGTCTTGGCAGCATGCGTCAAAGTCTTGCTAAACTTGGATCTGGTACATTTCTGGAAATCTGGCCTGCCTGGAGGGCCTCTCAAGGGTGTGTTCACACGCCCGGAAAAGCATTTCACTTCACACTCTCACTGACAGCATTTGTGAAATGTGTTTGGTGAGTGATGCACTCATTAAAATTAATAGTGTACGCATGTGCATGGGTGTATGAAAAAAGGGAGAAAGAGGTCACAGATTTTAAACCCATAGGCACAGTCATAGTCAGGCCCCTGTGGAATCTGAGGCCAATAGATTTCTATACTTCTTTTCAAACACCTGTCATCAGCAAAATTCCATATAGAATCCATGACTCAAAATGCATGAATGCATAAAAGGAGTCAAAATGACCCAATAGCTTTTTGAAAGAAAGGCATCCGTTTTTTTTTTCTTTTTCCTTTTTCTTTTTTTTTCTGTATAATAAAATCATTTACAATTTTGATTATACAGAAATGTTCACATTTTTCTTTTCTTTTCTTTTCTTTTCTTTTCTTTTCTTTTATTATTATTATTATTATTATTATTATTATTATTACTATTTCCCATATACATACCACCTTTCAAAAGTTTGGGGTTGGTAAGATTTTTTTTTTATTGTTGTGGTGTTTTAATGTTTTGCTCACCAAGGCTACATTTATTTGATTAATTGATTAAAATTTTTTTTATTATTATTTATTATTTTTTTTTTTTGTAGTAATGTCAAAGTATACTGTCACTTTTGATGAATGTTGTGTATCCTTCCTGAAAATATGTATTAATTTCTTTCAAATAAATAAATAAAATAAAAATAAAACAATCATAATTACCCCCATTTAGTGGATAGCACATGAAGAAATCTAGTATGACTAATTATAACTTATGCATGTTTATGTGAGAAATTCAAATTTTCTGGCAACTTATCAAGTGAATTCTTTGTGGATAAAAATAGAAAATAACAATGGGGAAAATTTTGGACAAATTCTACAATGAACCTACAGTACATTGAGTCTTTTAGAAATATTTATTTTTCCAGAAAAATCTGCAGATTCCTTCTGGGCTTTGTGGATGTAGCCTGACAACAAAACTGGATATCATGTTAAAGTTCATTTTTGGAAAGAGCAATGCGGATTATTCGGTCAATGTCACCTCACACCGAGAAAAAGAATGGCTGATATGATATGAGTGTGCCAAGCCATTTCAAAGTGTTCTTCATGATTATAGTGGGACACACTCCCAGCAAGAAGGCATTTTTTTTCCTCTCACCTCAGAAACTGATTGGCTAAGCGAACATCTGAAGAGCAGTACAGATGGAACCACAACCATCACATTTGCTAAGAGAAAAAAAAAAGATTGTCGGAGATCGTAAGAAATTGTCATATCGCACACAGACTTTGCAATATCTGTTTACTTTTCGCAGTTTTTTTTTTTTTTTTTTTTTTGCTCTCTTGGCCTGGTTTGAGTGCACAGCCAGGAGCATTTTGTCAGCTTGTAGTTCAATGTGAAATGCCACCAAAAGATTATTTGGAAGGCGTAAATATGGACAGGTAAGATTACCTTCATCTTTTGGCTGCTCTGTGAAGAATCTCAGGACTCCAAGACTTGGCTTCGGATTCAGCATTGAAATCACAAGAATATAGTAATTAAACATTATTAGTGGATAATTGTTAGATTCAAATTGGAGTAAAACTAGCTATTGACCTGCTACCCCAACCCACCAAATTAGTCTGATCTAAACAGTCTCTGAGTAGATTAGATGCCCAAATAAATAATTGGCAGTCTAAAAAGCATGTGATTTTTAGCCCTTACGCTCATAAAGTGGCAGACGCAGGCATTCCCACCCACATGCATTTTTAACGGCTGCCTGGTCTCCATGTGAGAGCGAGATATGGTTGTTTCCGTTCTGTCAGTGATGCGAGAAACGTGCCTCTTCGAGAAAAAATCAGTAATTAACAGCAACCTGCTCGTGTGCCACAGAAGGACCAGCGTCCTTGAGATGTCTGCGCCATGTGTGCAAAGAAAGAGGGAAGGAAGGAGATGCTTATTAGCCGTTTCATTAGCGTGCTGCTAGCTTGCTCCCAGATGTTTCAGCTGTGATTAAGACCTGATCCATCCCGCCGAGCCTTTTTCAGTTGAATCTTACTCACACTATCCAGTTTTTATGAATTCCCCAGCAATATGTGTATCATATGCACTGTCGCTTTAGAGTAAAGCTTCTGGCAAATGTATAAAATGTAGAAATGTAAATGCAAGTATAGCTGGATGTTGCTTCACCTAGTAGCCTACCCAAATTATAACGATTGCCTTTCAAACTGTAATAAATAAATAAATAAATAACATGAAATTACGTTATCCAGTATACTGGACTTTTTGAGTTCATGTCTCAGTGATAAATATTTGTTAGCTATGTCATGGATGGGCATTTTATAGTCTTTAAACATTACAAATGTAAATCGTTTTAAATCCCTTGGTGAGAATTCATTTTAAAAAGTGTCTTTTCACAGTTGCATTAAACATGTTAAACTTCACAATTCATTTTCTAGAGTCATGTGCATGAGGCATTCACAAAGTGCATCATAGTTATGCAGAACAAAATAATCTCAATACTGGCTCTGCAGTATTAGTAATATGCAATACAGACTCAGGTCAAGGAACAGACCCTAAACCAAAATAAGAATTCCTGGAAGCTGTAATTACTGTCCCTGACCCTTCTTACCCAGGCCCTTTAGCTGCACAAAGTATACAGGACTACTTTATCATGTGTAGTATAGAGAAGATCAGACATGAACATTTTCCACTACTTTCTAAATTAATTTTTTATTAGTATGCTCATTTCAATCAAACATTTAAGAAAATCTCATGAGAAACAGAAGGAACAGCAAATTCGTTGTCCATTTTCTTTGTTCACTCAATGACAGAGACAGCATTAAAGAGATGCAGATTCACAGGAGAAAAATAAAATAGCCAAATGAATCATTTTAATCTAACCCGTATAAAAACAGGCCTGTCTTGGAGCTGTTTGTGCAGCGGAGAGGTTAGTCACAGCTGATGTGAAATGGGAGCTCCCTGGGACGTTTATTTGATCACTTCTTCATTTCTGTTATTTGTTTATTGTTTGAGTACCTACTGAGTTACCCCAAGCACTCTGAGCATTCGTTCACAACAGGCAAAACGGCAATTTAGCAGAAATGTATAATTAATCAGGCATTTTAAGTTTTTTTTTTCTTTTTCTTTTTTTTTTTCTTTCTTTTATTCTTGCTTTGTTTGGTAAATAACACAGAAAACTGTTTGAAAAAAGTGCATTATTTTTGCTATTCTGATGCTAATGACAATGAAATTGCACACTGCACCTTTAAAATTAAATTCAATTAAAATAGGTCATATTTCATTATTATTTCATTATTTTTTATTTAACAAGTATACATTTAATTGAACAAAGAACAAAAGTGGCAATTATAATGTTGCAAAAGATTTCTGTTTTCTAATAAATGTTAAACTTTCTTTTTTTATCAAAGGATCTTGAAAAAAATATAATAATCACTGCTTCCACAAAAATATTAGGCAGCAAAACTGTTTTCATCATTGATAATTATAAGAATTTTTTCTTGAGCTTGGCTGCTGAATTCAGCTTCTCCATCACAGGATTAAAATTACATTTTAGAATATATGAATTTAAAAAAACAATTTGTTTTAAATTGTAATAATTTTTCAAAATATTACTGTTTTTAACAGTAATATTTTTAACAGGTATTTTTGATCAAATACATGCAGCCTTGTTGAGCATAAGAGATTCTAAAACATTAAATAATTTTAAAATGCATAGTGTAACAATGAATTAAAAAATGTTATCATGTATTAACTATGGTTACAATTATTCTTGAGATTGTACAATGCATGATAAGGTGCATTACAAGTCAGAAGTAATGCTTTAAAAGTACATAAGTACATAAGTAAAGTGTTACCAAAAAAAAAAAACTCCCAGCCAAAGCCAGCTGCCTTAAATGTCAAAACTATGCCTTCCACACCACATACCATATTTACCATATTTCTCAAATAACCACTGCAACCCTGATTCCTTGAAACCTAAAACCCAGAGTGTTGCTTATAGACTGAGTTTCTTACCTCTAGCTGTAGCTGTGCATGTGAGTATGGCTACTGAATGATTTATGGCGGGAAAGCAGCATGGTGCTGTCATTTTTCACTGTCCCCCATCAGCCATTTAGGAAAAGCACAGTGGGTTTGAAGAGGCATCCTGTTGTAAAGTGTGATCTGAACCACCTATATTTTTAATGATTGTGAGTAAATCCACATGTGATTTATGGAGTCCCACCGGCCACAAGCAGGTTGGCAGGCAGGGGAAAAGTCTTGTGCTCCAGCCCATCACTTACTGTATCTGGGAACTCGCTCTCTATTGAGAGAAACTGAACGTATGCATATACGCTAAGTGGAGTTGCTGTGGGGAACAAATAATAGATGAGGAGGTAAATGTGTTTCTCCCACATGAAAACTCAAGCATGCGTTGAGTAAATAATTTGTGCAAAAAATGCTTTCTATTCCACTCTAAACCACTTAAACCAGCTGTAAAACCCGCAGTTAGAGCATTTCTAACACCATATTGGCACTCACAGCTTGGCATTTTTGCGACAAATCACTAGTATACAAATCTAAAGCCTGTCATAATGTAAAGACACCATGTCCCTGCAAAGCTATTATCATTGGTTCTTTAATTTCCATTTTGATGCTTCTTAGATCATTTGGTCTTCAATATAAGTTTATTTCACATATACTACCATTAAGATTTTTTATGTTTTTTTAAAGACGACTTTTATTCTCACCAATATTATTCCAAATTTTTTATATTTTGATATATTTTTAAATATATTTTCATCCTGTGATGCCAAGGCAAAAACTGTTTTAAAACTTCACAAAAAATCTTGAGCACCAATAATATTTTCTAAAAAATAAATAAATTAAAAATAAAATAAAAAAAACACCAAATCAGCATATTAGAATGATTTCTGAAAAATCATGTCAGGAACTTACATTACATTTTACATTACATTACATTTTCAAATATATTAAAACTGAGGGGGTGGGATTGTAATCAAATTTCACTATATTACTGTTTTTAATTAAATAAATTAGCCTTGGTGAGAATAAGAGACTTATTTTAAAAACATTAAAAAATCTTATTTCCAATTTTGGGAAAGCCAAGTCCAGATGTTCACAGTATTGCAGTCCTGTGTATTACATTGTCAGGTTCTAGACTAAGTGACAAAGATTAAGGCTGTAACTCCACGAATAAAGAGAAAAATGGGGGCCGGTGTGGTACCTAAGCAGTATCCGTACAGTTGCCATAGTGACTGGTGATTTCACTCCTCCATCCATCACCTGGTAGCAGCAGGCGAGCCACAAATAAGGAGCCACTCACTCCCATAATTCCACTGCACTACCTGACAGGCCGGAGATTTCCAATCTGCCTCAGGGGCAGGGGAACAAATCCATTCCCCCACTGTCAACCCATCCAGACAGAAAGAGCGAGGGAGTGGGACACGGCGTACTGCATTTTGTCCCATAACTTCTAGCTCAAAGGAGTTTAACCAGTATCAGAGGAGAGAGGGGAGACTTCTCCAGTCATTCAGTGCAAGTCGCAACGGCCAGCCAAAGAGCAAAAACTTCTAACCGAGCACATTTTAGACTAAAAATTTCACATAGTCTATGTTAAAATGAAAACAGACAGCATTTAATCACCCTTATGTTGTTCAAAAACCTGTATGATTTTCTTTCTTCTGTCAAATGCAAAATGTTCAGACATGAAAGTGAAGGGTGACCAGGGGACATCAAGCACCAAAAATGACAAAACATGTATACCCTTTAGAGCACTTAGAAAAACAGTGTATGATTTAAATGAGACCTTTTATGCCCCTTTTTACAATACGTAATATAAGTCTCAGGTGTCCTCAGAATGTGTTTGTGAATATTCAACTCAAAATACCCCACAGATCATTTATTATATCATTTTGAAAATGCCTATTTTGAGTGGGTGCATGTCTCTTTAAATGCAAATGAGCTGCTGCTCCCCGCCCCCTTTTCCAGAATAGGACTGTGCCTTTACATCTTGTACCTCAGATACTCTGCTAAAAAAAAATAAATAAATAAATAAATAAACATCTGTTTGGTTATCATGTCTAATATGCTGAAATCATGCGTTTTAAACAATATTAGTTTAAAGTTTTGTTAAAGTTAATGTTAAAAATGCACAAAATTAACAAAAACACAGTTGGTTCTGTGAAGGTAAACTGCTGGGAAAGAAATTGCATGTTTATGTTAGATCTGTGTGACAACAGCGTAATATACAGTAAATAAATCAATGAATCCACTGCTCTCTTGTCTCCTCTGAGACTGGGACTCTACGTAGTGTTCTGTGCTCATCAGTGCAGCCAAAGACAGAACAGTTAGCATGCTTTGCTCAAACTTTTGCCATGGCGTTAGAACTGGTACACCGTTGTACCAGATTTTCATGATTTCCTTTGAAAGAACTACTTTTATGATACTTTTTGTCAGATTTGGAGCTTAAGACCTCCTGGCAGTGGCGGCTCCAGGATTTTTTTGTTGGGGGTGCTAAGGGGGGCTTAACATTTCAGAGAGGGTGCTAAAAAAACTAACAAAAAATATGAGAGAAATTAATGAACGCCTAAGCTTCAGCTATCAGTTTTTTATATAGGCTACAGCAGCTTCGAAAAAAGGCATATTTTCTTTTTTTTCTGTGCAACTTCTCATATACCACTGTTATTGATGTTATAACTTCTAATGCCAACAAAATATGACACTTACAAAGTAATACAATTTATGAACGCACATAGAAAAGAGAGAAAGTAGGGATTTTTTTTCTTTTTTCATTGATTTATGTAATTTTTATTTTTAATTTTTTTTTTTACACATATCTGTTTAGTCATTTTTTCTGACCATCAAGTGTCAGTCACTCTCAAACTGGCAGGAAAACATGGTAAATTCTATCCATTTTTTTACAATAGATAAAGTGCTGACAATTCATAAAACTACAGTGGCATAGCGGACGGGCAGGCAGGGCACGCATTGTGATAACCTCTCCGTGCTGAGCTGCGTCGTGTCATGTGTCGACGATAGCCAGAGATATTGTCAAAAGCATCAAAAGTGGGCAATTGATTTAGCATTTACAATTAATGTAGGCCTGTTACATTCACTGTTACATTATTATGCATATTATTATTATTATTATTATTATTATTATTATTATTATTACTAGGTTACTTTTATTATTAAATTAGCCTACATGAAATTATTGCACCGCAATAACTTCATTGCGCATCACCGCATGACGTGCTGTGAGGATAATAAAAGATTAGACTATCATAGCTTACTCCTCATTAAAAATGTTTTTAAAAAGGTTTTTTTGAATGAATTATAGGCCTTTAATTAAAATTATTTACATTGCAGTCATCAATGAAAATTCAGAGCAGCTTTATTTCATGCACCGATTTTCAAAAACAACCTTTAACGCGAAATACGTTTCTTTTCATGTTTTTTCACTAGACTATATGAGCCACAAGAGAAATATTAAGTGAATAATTGAAGACAGTTATATACCGCTATTATCAGCATATGTTGAAGTAGATTCGTCTCTTGTTGTCTCTGAGAGAGTATGCGCCGTTAATGCAGTGTTAGAAAGCGCTGTAGTTTTTTTTTTACTTTCACTTTCTCTATAGCTAGTGAATTGACTGACGTTCACCAGCATAACTCTTGCACAAAGTTTGCGCATTGCTTGCTTGTGTTGCTTGACCCTTCCCCCATAATTTAAAATGTTTATAGGCCACATATTAGGCACTTTTTTAGGTTTTTAATGTTTATTATTCGATGTTAATAAAAGTGACAACGGGAGTTAAAAACAGGAAAATCATTAGGAAATCCTTGGGGGGGCTGTGTTTCTGATGGGACTATAGCCCCGTCAAGCCCCTCCCTAGCGCCGTCACTGCCTCCTGGTCACCATTCACTTTCATTGTATGGAAAAGAGCAACTTGATTCTGATAAACATCTGCTTTTGTGTGCCATGAAAGAAAATTGTATGACATGAGGGTTGGGAAATGATGATATCATTTTCAATTTGGGGTGGAAAATAATTTAATCCTTCAAAATAAAGTCACCTGTTCAAAAGAAAATAACACAGTCCCCTGAAACGTGCCATTACTGTGTAGCTTTCCACTGTAGAACAACTGCAAAGTCTTTTTGTTTTCACGCTCAGGAAAGATCTGTGAAAACGGCCACTCTGAAACGATTGCTCACAATGAGTAGAAAGCATTATTATACACCTGTCACTCAAAACAAATTTCTGCCGGTAAATGGCCCAGGTATTCTCCCATATGGCATAATTGAAACGCATTTGCATGCAGAACAATTGTTCTGTTCTAGTGTCGTGCCAGCTTGGGGATTCTAAGTGCTTCAGTATAGAAAACATAAATACATTTCCTGTTTGATACCAGCAATTTCTGTTCTAACATGATGTATTTAATTACAGACTTCCAATTTAATTAATCTACTTTCTGTTCTCTCTTCTTTTCTCTCTCACTCTCTTCTGTTTGGGCAACAATGATGTTGGTCACAAAAGGTGAGTAATTGGCATATTTTTTTTCTTTCTTTATGCAGAAATTATTTTTAATCAGCATATGTGTACAATACGACTTCCTTATATCTCATCAGATGCACACAGATATGTTTTACGATAACATTGTGATAAGAAAAAAATCATTCCAACAGTTCTAATTAATATTTTGACTTATTTTCTGTCCAGGATGTGCAAATATCTGTCAAAGACTTGGCAATGCTTAGATTTCAGCTTATGTAAATGACTCTGCAGACTTGACTCTGAATGGGGTGGTGAAAGTGAATGCGTGTGTGTACATCTGTCTGTGTGTGTGTGTGTGTTCGTGTGCTGTGTTGGACTGAAAGGATGATGGCATTTCAATCTCCTCAACCTT
Organism: Spinibarbus caldwelli; assembly: GCA_039654775.1. Taxonomy (NCBI): domain Eukaryota; kingdom Metazoa; phylum Chordata; class Actinopteri; order Cypriniformes; family Cyprinidae; genus Spinibarbus; species Spinibarbus caldwelli. The sequence continues at coordinate 14,247,581 of CM077247.1, forward strand.
CATGAAAAGATATTCGTCCTTCGTCTTTTTTCTCTCTGCACTCTCTCTCTCTCTTCTCTTTTTGCGGTCTGATTGGCAGCTCTGGTACATAGAGTTGGGTCTGGTCTTCAGTTGCCATGGAAACTGCCCTCTCCTCTGACTGCAACCACACTTGTGGACCGCATCTCTGGCAACTCTGATTCTCACTGCATATAAAGATTAATAAATAAACTGACTGAGAGAGAGTGGTGGTGGTGTGTGTGCTTGTATGAGCGCAGTGATTAAGTTAGTATAAGTCTAAAACCAGTCAGAGTCAAATATTAACCACATTATAAACCAAAACTACAGTGTTACATAAACTAGCAGAAACTGTGGTGTTCAAACGCTTTAAGAATACTTAATATGATAGTTTGCTCAAAAATGAAAATGATAGTTTGTTCAAAAATGCAATCATTTACTCCCCCTCAAGTCGTTCCAAACCCATATGACTTTATTTCTGCTGTGGAATATAAATGGAGCAATTACAATGAATGGGGGCTGCAGCTTTAAAGCTTCAAAAATGATGCAAAACCAACATAAGACTATCAAAAAAGCAGGAACTTTATAAGTCCTTTGAAGTCTTAAAGACGATAGCTTTGTGTGGTCTATTTTAATTTGTTATTCACTGATAATCTTTACCTCCAAAGAGCTGTTAATGGTTAACTGGATCATCAGAGTCAGTGTGAGTCAAGAATCGGTTCAGTCTGATTCATGAACAAATCATTCAAACTGGTGTTGAGAAGTGGATCATTCATTAAAAAAATAAATAAATCTGTTCACATATTTCACTTTTCCTTACTCAAAGCTATAGCATGATAAAAAATAAATAAATAAATAAAAACCTTACAAAAAAGATAACGTCATGTCAGGTTAAAAATAATCTCAGAATTTAGATTTTTAAGGTGTATTTTGTACAAGTATTTGTTCTCTGGAGAGACCTTCAGCAGTACATTATCTGCTGGGCTGCTCTTTTTGACAAAGTATCTTATTTACATCTCGCCTGCTTTTTGAGCAGCCAGTAGTTCACCCACACAGACAGCTGATACTTACAAAAACAAATGCATTAAACTCGAGGTCTTCTTAAAGCAGACATGTTGTCAAAAATGTGAATTATCTGTCTGGTTGCAAGCAAAGATCAACGGCAGTACTACGGTAACACCGCTGGCAGAAAGCTGATCATGTAATATGCAATGCTGCTTTCCATTCATCGACTTCCAAATGACCAGGCAAAATGTATATGAGGTTAGAATCCATTACAAGTCAGCCCACTTACTTGTCAATGCTGTGAAATTTTGATAAGGCCCAAAATCTTACATCATTTTAGATAAGCCGAAATGCAGCAGAGCTACACAGAAATGTTCAGCTTAGTTTATTTTTGAGGTTCTAAGGAGTCCAGAATGTCAGTTAAGGCATCATGTAATGAACATATCAGAGCCTTTGAGACCATAAACCACTTTTTTGAGTGTAAGGAAAGGAATGGTAATTTATTTTACAAATTTATTTATACTATGGAGGCTTCTGTCATCATAAAAATATGAACAAATGTTTCTTCAATAACAATGGAACATCTAAAAATCCATAAAATATAAAAATATAGGGAATACAACAAGGGTTTAGTGATCTGCAAGGAAGCTACACTGAACATCTAAAGGCATAGTTGACCAGAAATTAAAATACTGTCATCATTTTCTTACTGTCTTCTTGTTCCAAATCCAGAACTTACTTTCTCCTGTGGAACCCAAAACAAGATATTTTTTAAAATATTTTGACTACTCTTTTCTTTTTGTTTTGATTTATCAAAAATACAGTAAAAACAGTAATATTTTGAGAGATTTTCTATTTTAATATATTTTAAAGTGTGTTTTATTCCTGTGATGGCAAATCTGAATTTTCAGCTGCCTTTTTTTTAATCTTACTGACCCCAAACTTCACAGTAGTGTAGAGGAAAATATATAGGATTTCTGTTCAGTTCATTCCTGGGGTTTGCTGTTTGAAGGAGTCCATATCCACATATGTGTACTTGTTTGTGTGTGTGTGTGTGTGTGTGTGTGTTTGTTTACTTAACCACACTCTGAGGCAAGTCTGTGCAAAATGAAGTAAGCCAGTGCAAGGCAAAGGCTTCATCTCTCCGTGTCAAGGGGTTTAGTGTATCACAATGTCCCACCACTGGCCTTACTTGCTCCTCGAATTGAGCTTCTCAAAACTTATTTTACAAAGAGTGGAGAAGCAGAAGAAGTGGAGGGATTTAAAGGGTGAGCATTTGAGAGTGAGTGTCAGTGAAAGGCTCAGGCGCCCCATCGAGGCCCAGTAGTGTGGCCTTTGACTGTCAAAAGTACATACACGCATAAACTGTGTGCTGCACAGCTGTGCGAGAAAAGAGAAAGTGATGGAGGGAGGAGAAAGAAGAAGTCGAGAAATAGGAAAGGGAACCCTCTCTGTCCCACATTTGATTTTTCATGGCCTGTTTTTTTTTATAAGCTCTCCTCCCCCTTCTCCTCCCCACCACCCTCTCCCTAGATACACTAGCACACTGTCACAATTACAGGTTTAAAGTCGGGAGAATCTAGCAGGAAACCAAAGCTCTGAGGCCTCATAGCTTTCACCAGTCACCTCTGTTCCACAGTGACACCAAACACGCCAGTAGTTTCACTTTACTACAGCATCATAAAGACTGGCTGGAAAGTCTAATGCAATGCTTCTCAAATGGTTTTGCTTCAAGACTCAGATATTTGGTGACCCAACACAGTTACTCTCTTAAAATTAAAGATTCTATTTACACTAAGTGAAAATAGCAGTATTTTCTTAGCGATATGCTATTTACACTAAGTGCAAATAGCAATAGATTCTGTTTACACTGTAAAAAAAATTAAAGTTAGATGCTATTTTAATGCAAATAGTGGCAAATATCTGTACCTCAGTATTGCAGTACATTATAAAACTGTATGCACTAATAACGTATTGAATGTAAATGATCGTTTTTATTAAAATTACTAAATGGGTGCTGCCTCATTGGGCCAGTAAGGCTCTCTCCACACCTACTCCTAACCCTACCCGATAAACACTCTTGAGGCACTTTATTTCCATTTTTCAAATATTTCCTTCATTTTTCTTGAAAACAAAAGCCTTTCCGATTGGATATGTGATGTGAAAAGGGAGAAGAACGAGTTTGGAAAAAAGCATATTCAAACTGGTTGATCGCATCAAAAGCTAGCACCATGCACTTTACTCCCTACACCACAGCTACTGTTGTTTAACAGGCATCTTTTGTAATGTTGCCTAGCCCAATCACACATTGGTTGGTAGAGTTAGTGTAAATAGCCTTTGGCAACAAGACAGGCTATTTGCAATTAGTATAAATAGACACTCCATATGTGCATAATGGTTTTTCTGATGTGGTAAACTTGCTCAGTAGCTCACCTGGTACAGCAATGCACTTGTGATGTGAATCCTGTGAAACATTACTCATAACACTCCTCCATAAAAGGGAGATAAAATGGCATGGTTGATTCAGCAGTTTCATTTTTTTATATCTAGTTTGCTTTGGCTCACACTATTGGTTAGGTTTAGAGTAGAGTTTAGTGTAGTGGGTGCCTTAATTTCAAACACGATTGAGCACTGACCTTTTAGCACCGTAAATTTCATTTCCAAACTGCTCTGAGACATGCATTAAATGTTGCAACAGCCATGTTTAACTGTTTTGGAGAAAATTGAGCATGCTATTTAGTGCCAGTCACTGGACATTTCACTAAGTATCATTTTGCAAAAATGTACCCACAGGCACGTTTTTCATGACACTGGGCTATTCAATAAACCTGCATCTGCAATGTAGAAAATCACTGATAGCGCCTCTTGTGGACATGTCACCTGAAAACTTTTGCGCAATGTACCCAGAGCAATGTATTTTTTGCAGAAATGTAGCCAGAGTCATGTATCTTCAGTGAGCCTGGATTGTATTTATCATATATATCATATATGATACACTTTTATTTTCCATTCATGCATTTACTGTGTGTTATATTTTTATTTTCAAAGCTACTTAAAGCTATGGGGGAAGATTGCCTGCTTAAAAACAGTGAGCATATACTGCTAAACTAAAACACATTTACTGTAGTATGTCCTAACTATTTGATTATATGAATTTTTATTTATTTATTTATTTATTTTTGGGGGGGCCCATTTAGCACATTTTGTTAGCACATTTAGCAAAAATTTTTAGCACATCACAACAGACCTGCAAAAACTTGCATTTTTGGTTGTGACCTACCAGTTGAGACTGACTGCTCTAATGAAATGAGTGAACACCATTTGTATGTATATATATATATATATATATATATATATATATATATACACAGTATATATATATTTTTTTTTTATTTCTTATTTTTTTAAGCATGTTTGATGTTGTTGGTTAAGAGACCGTAAACAACGCTAACGTAACTTGAAAGAGGATATCTAATCACCTCTTCAGAGAGAAAAGTCCTAAAAACATTGAAGTATCTGATGCGCTGGTTGTTTTATCTTTACACAATGTTCTGGTAATGCAGAGGATTGCACTTTACTCGTGTGTGCGTATGTGTGCTTTGCTTTGAAGGGTAAGGATCAAACTCTGACTGCAGAGGAGGCACAGTCTGTGCCCCATTAATGTTTCATTAACGCAGACTGCTCTGTGTGTGTGTGTGTGTGCGCTTGTTTGGGCAATGGGAGAGAGAAGAGGAGTGAAAGAGAGAATGTGCAAAGCTAGTGGAGACTTCAAGGATGCAAAGAAAGAATAAAAGGACCTCTAGAGAATGAGAGGGTGAGAAAAGGGTGCAGAAGGAGAGGCAAAGAAGAGGGAGGAGAAATTACATGTGAGAGAGAAGAGCACAGTAAGTAAAAGAAAAGATGTGTGTGGGAGTATGGAAAGACGTGATGACTGGCAAGAAACCAGACAATAGAGGGAGAAGAAGAGAAGGTGAGGGGAGAGAATGAAAGAATGTTTCTCGCTCCATAAATTTCAGCACACATCATTGTTTTCAATGTGCGCCCTGAGATAATGTACAACCAATAGATTTGATACAAACGTGATGCCACAGGGAGGCTCCTATTGGATAGAAATAAAGCCCAGTCACAAAAAAGCCCATTTTAAATTAAAAGGGATAGTTCACCCAAAAAGGAAAATTATATCATTATTTACTATCATTCCAAACCTGTATGACTTTTTTTCCTTTTTACATGGAACGCAAACAAATTATATTCTGCCCATTAATTTCAATATAATGAATCACTAAGGCTGGATTTATTTGATCAAAAAATGTGTAATATTATTATGATGTTCATATATGCCAATCTATCCAAAAAATGTGTAATATTATTATGATGTTCATATATGCAACAGCAAAGATAAGAACAACTAGTATATATCAGAATTTCACTTTTTGTATTGAAAAACAAACTGAAGGTGGAATGTCCTACAGGTTTGGAACAACAGGAAGGAGAATAACTGATAACATAATTTGCATTTTGGGGTGAACTATTTACTTGTCTTCTTTGCAGGTTTGAGATCAAAGTTCTCATTCTATTTACTTCTCTATTTTCCGAATGTTCTCCAAAGGTTACCAAACCCTCAAGAGGCAGGGTGGGTAGGTGTAAATAATTGCTACTGAGCAGGTGTGTATACCCACAGAGGTGTGAAAACGACTTCCACATGATCTTCTGGTCGTCTTTTGTATTTCATTTTCACTCCACTGTCAAAAAACGTGCAGGGGTTGGGAGGGGGTCTGGACCCCCGCTGGAGAATTTCTGAAAGTCAGGCACAAGAGGAAATTGAAACTGATGGCGTATGAAACGATAACTGGTCATGCCTTTCACAAATGGCACGATATTGTTGGAGAGATGAAATCCTATGGCATATGATGTAGGAGGGACTTTTTTGCCAAGGCCTGGAGTCACAACCTCCACCCACACACACTGCATTCCACCAATACACGAGGGAAACACTATGCTATGAAAAAATATATTTACAGGTGTTCATACAGAAGCTACAGTAATATTTGGAAGGTATTTAACACACCCTTGAACTGCAATATTTTTTACAGTCCAAAGCTTTTTGACATGATGAACTTCAGCTAGAGACTAAAAAGAGTCTCTCATAGTCCTAAAGAGTCCTATAAAGATCGTTTTAATCTATCCAAATTAATTTTTTTCTTCAACTAACAGAAGCTGAAAAAAAAGTTGATTTCACAGAAGAGAAAAAACATTGAAATTACATACATTTATAGGGAGATTGGAGCTAGTTTTCACCTGGAAAAGTTGTCACAAGGACTATATCTCAGTTGTATCTAAAAAAGAAAACAAATACATAAGTGTGTTTTCTGATTTTTTTGAAGAATACTTCTCTATATAAATTATTTAGCATTTTATTATTATTTTACCATTGCATTTCAGCTCAGTGGCTTGTAATAGGCAGGTTCCATTGTCATAACTTATCATAATGTGAAAACATGTCCCCTATCGGTCAGTTTGGTTACTTTTTTATGGTAATAACAGTGTAAATGTTTTTTGTTTGTTTGTTTGTTTGTTTGTTTGTTTTCTGAGACTTATGTGCCTATACAGAGAAATAGGCTTCCCATGATAAATTTTCACTGGAGAAAAAAAGGAATCTGGACAACTTACCCTGGCCTCCACATACATATAAAGGCTAAACATTTTTCTACAAGTTACAATTTTTCTAAAGGTTCTTATTGTTATACTGAGTGAAATATTAATATACACAGAAGGGAAAGTAAAACTAAGAGGTTTCACAGGTAGGACCTGCTTTAACAAAGAAAGCAGCTGATATGCTTTTTAATTAGACTGCAGTAAAATCTAAAAAGTACAGCAAATCACATAGAAGAAATGTCAAAAATAATCTGAGCACTGCAACAGAAAGGAACACTGAAGGTGTGCAATCTTTTGCTTCCACGCTTAAAGTAGCCACATTACCTCAGGGTTTCCAGGAAAACGGGAAACTGATGTGTCACAAATTCCCGCCTCTCCAAATGGAAACAGCCTTCAAGCACCTGTTCACCTTGTCAGCAGAGTAAAAAATGGGAAACCCATTCTCTGGCTGTTTTTAGTAGTTATATTAATATAAGAATAGTGTATATGAGAATGTTTTGAAGCAATTTAAAATTAGAAGAAATGTCTAGACAGATGCTAAGATAGCATGTTACAGTACATCACACCTCTACAGAAGGTCCACTGAATATTCATGCATATGCATATTCAATATTCAGACATATTCCTGGCATTTCAATCACCCAAAATACTTCATCTCTGTTGATGTTTTGGAAGTGAATAGAGCTTTATTGGAGCTTTGAAGCTGATGTCTCAGGTCTTGTCAACGCAGTTTACTTTAGAATCAGAATCTCCACCCATTACCAGACTTAATTTCCCAGAAGTCACACTCACAAATGTACCAGAACATTCTATACGTACCTCTCTAATCATCAAACACAACTGCCCTATAGACTCTGCAGTATAGTGTGTGAGCATTTAATGGTTTTCAGACTATTGGCTTGAGATTGAGACTATACAATTGGTTCTGCAGTACAGTGTGTGTATGGTATGAATTAATATTGGAATTTATAGGAGAGATAATATGTGTATGAAAGAGAGGTTGGTAGCCTCCAGAAGTAGACAGGAGTGTTTCATTTTTTTGGTCTCCCTCTGCACAGCTCTGGAATATAATAATCATGAAAATGGGTAAAACCTGTTTCACCAAACAGCCCCCTGGTCTGAGTTGTAGCACTGTGTGTGACTGTGAAAAACTCAACAGGAAGCCATGTGGAAAATACATGATGAAAGGAGAGGTGGGCAGAGAGATGAAAAAACGTAGTATGCTATGTAGGGTATGATGGTTTAAGATGATGACTCCATCTTATTGTTTTCTCTTGAACATAGATGCCACAAAATCTAAACACATTTAGTGAATGGCTATACCTTTATTAATTTTGTCATTTCATCTGAATATCAATATTTGTGAGATTTAGTCAGCAAAACAGTTTTGAGGTTAATTTACCTAATTTTATTTCTCTGAAAAATAGTCATTTGACATAGAAACCTTTATTAAATATCAAATGTTTTTATTTTGTTTTGATTTTGAAGTGAAAAGGTAAAATTAGGCCCTTGGTCTAAGATTTTAAGTGACTAATTTTAAATCATGTAGCTTTTCAGTAGCAGCGTTTTTATTGTTATAAAGTTGGAGGTGGCGTTGTACATTTTTCTTCGTAATATTTGTGTCTCTCTCATTTATTACACATACAACTAGCACCATTTTGTTTTTCAGTTATTGATTTTGAAAATGATGTTGGAGGACTTCAGTATTAACGTTAATGTAATGTTGTTGTGGTGGTCATCTTGTTGCTAAGCTGATTTTTTTTTTTTATTGGAAGTATATAGTTTCTTTCTTAGTGGAAGCTTTAAGATTTAAGTGTACAAAAGAAATTTAAAAACAAATAATTTAAACTCATATTTTATGTCAACATATTTGTTTATTTGGTGAGTAACCTTGTTGGGGTCCAGATCAACGTGTTTGGGTATATTTTAAGATAATTACCAACTGGCTGTATAATATGCCTTAAATATCTCAGTATTCACCATGATCTAAAAGATTATTTAGTCATATCTAAAAGATTTTATTGCAAGCATACTATATTGCACTCTTGCTAGATAGTAATAAACTCAAACAGAGCAGAAGTGAGGAAGGATGGCGAGATAATAGATTTAATTGACATTGAGGGAGATACTTAAATCTATACTGGAGGAAACAACTGAGCTGTGCCAGGAAATTACTAATTAGATTCGCAATGATCATTTGCTCATCATTTAAATTATAGATTGCTATGTAAATTGGACAGTTCCTTGTTCATGCACATACACATGAGACAAATTATTTTTATATTGAGCATTTCTCTCACTTTGTCCACTTGGTGCAATATAAACATATATATATAAATCTATTTTCATCATCTTCTGTTTCAGTCCAAACAGGCATTTTCAAAGTGCTGTGAGTGATAAATGCCTCAGGCTTTAGGATAGTTACAGTACAGTGTTTCGGGGTTTTCACAAGGCTACTTCTAAAAGTAGAACAGTGTGTAGAAGCTGTGTCAGGGTGAAAAAGAAAAAGGTGCTCTAAAACTTTTACAACTAATATCGAGCTGTGTGAGTGTGTGTATGTGTGTATGAGGCAAGGATAGAGGAAGAATGACAGGTCAGCAGTCTTTAGCCTCTAGAAAGCCTCAGGTGTTTTGCAGTCCTGTTTCTTACTGCTCAGAAATGCAAGCAGCTATAAAAATGGGCCAAACTGGTGCCACCAACTAGCCCATTAGGCATAAACAGGGGATGCTGGGTGTTTGTTTGTGTATGTGTATGTGTGTGTCTGTGAGGTGGTTGTTCTCAGACTTACCTGAAGATGATCGCCTGTTTTCATAGCAATCGTCCTGTCTCTGAAAGCAGGATACAGGGGCGTAGGAATGATATGGGACACTTTATGAACCTTATCTGCCTGACTCATGAATATTAAATAGGGCAGATAATGTGCGCCCAGTGGTCGTAACTGATTTGCTGAAAGGCAAGTATATGGATGGCAGCTATATTAAGATTTCTGCTTTCTGTGAGGCTTTTATGGTCATCTTTTTTTCTTTTCTTTTTTTTGGTTCACAGCCAACAATTAATGTATCAGCTGAGAATACCAGATTTAATAGCTGCTATGCCTAACAGCAATCATATTTAATCTTTAAAAAAAAAAAAGTCTCCAATGATTTTTTTTTGTATAATTTTAAATTGTCAGTTTATAGTCAATTTATAATAATTTGCTTTTTTTTAAATAATTTTATACATCCAACCTGACCCAAAGGTTCCCCAGTGAAAAATAAATATACTAAAATGTATTTGAAATACATTTATTTCATGCTAAGTATACTAAAAATACATTTACATATTTATGTACTTAATAAAATACCCTGCAATTGTACTTTTAGTATACTAAACTGGTATACTTAAAGTCTGCTAAATTGGAACAACTAATTTTGTGCTTAATGCACTTTAATTGTGTGGAAGTACTGCTGAAGTCCAACTAAAAATATACTTAAGTATAATTGATTGTGCTAATGTACAACTATTGAAATTATACTTTAGGTACACTTCAAATATCTTGCATTTAAAGACCGATATTATTCAAAGATCATACAGTCCTCATCAATAGTGAGATAAAAACACATTGTAAGCTTAATGTTAAGAAATGTGCATTGTGCACAAGTAGTACTCCAAATAAAGGTTAATTATAATTTTTTATATCAGTAAGTCTTGAGTGATATGTCAGCAAATATATTAATAGATTTGAACTACACTTAGTATGAAATAAATGTATTTTAAAGATATTACTTTTTTTTTTTTACTAGGGTTGCCAGTTATTTTTCCTAGACTGCCTTCCTTACGATGAATTGTTTTTTGTTTTTTGTTTTTTTGTTGTTGTTTTTTTGGGGGGGGTATATGTACTATTGTTTGCTGTAAGACACTAACATCCACCCTGTTCTACAGAGAATGTGCATCTCAGTTGTCAATCATTCAGTTTTAAAATATGTGCTAGCTTTTGCAGTGTCATCATGTCATTCTCCAAGCCAGAAAAAAGTAAAATAGACGTCGGAAACCATCTGTTCCAGCTAGAATGGACTGACAAGTGCTTGTTTATTCCGAATGCAACTACTGCTCAACCAGTGTGCTTGCAACGAGACTATAGCCATATAGTGGAGTACTATATGTACTTGGCATCAGTCTGATTTATATTCTCACTTTTATAGACAAAGCACTTTTTGGTTAATAACAGTAACAGTAAGGTTTAAAAATATTTTGTCTGAATTTCTCAATAGATGGGCATGTTTAGTAGCTCAGTTTGACCTTCATGCCCTACAGAATTGTTCCATTTGGCTTGTTTGATAATAGTTTGGTTTATTTATCCGATGAGATGAGTTGCAGTATTAATTTTAAGCTCCATTATACTCATAGGCTACAGTTGACCTCTTTTTGTCAGCTGTTCCATCTGAGGGTTGCGCTTTATAAGCTAAGGTTTTGTAGCAAATTTAGCTCAAAAGGGAAACGTATATAAATAATTACAATTAATTATGATTAATTACAATTATTTATATCGGCTGACAGTAATAAACTGTAGCAGAATTAAATTGCCATCAGCTGATCTGTTCGTCCAGCGAACATTCAGTGTAAGTTCATATCAACTCTAAGAAAGGATATTTCCGTGGCCACAGAAAATACTTTCTTATTAATGCATTAGAGCATGTAGCGAGAGTCAAAATCGTAAAGGAACCATTATTTGCAAGGCAGAATCAGAAACTCATGTAATTTGTGCACAAGAGTTTTATTAACTAAACGCTAACACACATAACTAATCTAAACAAACAAACATACAGTCACTCTTACATGGGAAAGAGCAAATGAGACTTGACTCTGGAAAACCAGAGAATGAAGCTATGAAAAGAGTCAGTTAACCACCTGAATAAAACCATCAGCGCCGTTTATAACGGGGTCTACAGCTTATACTAAACCTCTGTTTCGTTTAGTTAAATGTACGATACTTGCATTGCCTTGGTCGTTGACGAGTGTTCGGATGCAGGCTTGGATCAAAGTCTTGATGGTTTTAAGGTTTTGGACTTGCGATCACGTTCTTCCGGGTTGAAGAGTGAAGAATTCCAAAGAATTCCACCTGACTCGATGGTGATTGGGAGTTTCTTCCCAGGTGGAAAGTGAAAAAGACCTAAGAAAGAGATCTGCTGAGATTCAAGGATCTTTGGTTGGATGGAAAGTCAAGGCCGCAAGGCCTAGCACAAACTTAAGGGTTGTTGAGGAGCTCACATCCTCATCTTCTCTGTATCTAATAGAAACTCGACTGGGTCTTTGTGGTCAAGAGTCATCTCCCAGGCTGGGGAGATCACCCACGGCTCTATGTTGGGACCCGTTGGGCGCCCGCACTGATTGAGGCTCTGAATTTCCAAGCAGGAGGCTGGAAATATTGGGGGGTTTTATGACCCTTTGTCTGAGAGCATGGTTCGAATGGCTTTGACAGTCTACACTTTGATTAAATTACAAACACACATTGAATTCTATGAGGAGGTGGTGTACAGCAAAGTGTGCGTCATCAAATAAGCATTAATTTGGTAGGAGACACGATATAGGTGGGGTTACATTAACTAGTACTTCACTTAAAGCTTGCATAAAACAGTATACAATACACAAGACAATATACAAGAATAGTAACAATATACACAATGACCTGAAGGATATGCGTGTTCATTCAAAGAAAGGTTTTTCTATGAATTAATTAGAGAAGAGTCCATTTTTATGGGCATTATGTGTCTTTCCTAAGGGGAAATGAAGTGTGAGTTGCTCTATCCGCATTTCTTTGAGCAATAAAACTAGTGTTAGCAGATTGGTTGCCATGGAACCAGAGGCCTGTTCTGAATTTCTGAGGTGTTAGATGCATTTCGGGGGAAGGGTCCACAGACCCTCATAGTTGGCCCTTTGGTTGGGTGAGGGGGGCATTAGAGATTATTTGTTAAATATAACAAATAGTTGTGTGTCTGATTGCTCCAAATGCTACACTATACACAGATGCACTGCAGTTTATCTATTCAGAGTGCTATTGGATAAAATCTAAAACTATTGGATAAAGCTGTTAAACTTTAGTGGCATGTTTCTAGCAAACTGTCTTTCATGGCTGAATGTTATATGATTGGATGCAAAGTGTAACTGTTCATGAATCTTTGCCTTATTGTTGGAGTTCAAATGAAAATTGCCTGGGCTAATTTGTGTGTTTACACTAAATGTACTAGAGGGGGTACCGTAGGAAAAGGAGTTACAGAAACATTGATTGAGCCGAGAGAGGCTGTCTCATCAGCACTGAATGAGAAATCATTGATTTATAAGGATGAAAGACTGTAAAGTGTGGCATTACTAAAAAAATGGTGCTAAATTTTTGTGCAACTCTGATGTTAAGCTGACCGAAAGAAAAAGGAGTGCTGACTAAAAGGCACGGAAATGTGTGTAAAGAATAGAGATAGATTGAAGGAGTAATGTAGGTGAAGAGTTGTGAAAAAGGAGACAGCTGTATTTAATGCACTTTATGGATTGATATGTAAATCTGTAACTTTGTCAGTGTGTCAGGAAGTGTAAACAGATGCCAAACTCTGCTGTACTTTAAAGTACTGTTTGTTTTAGTGGTTAGTTTAGTATCAGGAACCAAGATATTACAGTGTGAAGTGGTGACTCAACACAGTACTTGAATTGTTTTTGTGTAATCAAAAATCTGGTTAAAATCTAGGATTAAAATGTATTAATATTACCACAAATTAAGTCAATTTTCTAATCCTTTTAACCCTAATTCACATAACTACTCTACTTTTAACCCACTTGAATGCATGACTGGTCCAAAAATAACGGAGTAACAATTAGATGCATATTCTTTATTAAAACTAGTTGTCTTGTCAATAAAATGTATTATTTATTTGATTGATTGATTGATTGATTGATTGATTAAAAACAGCTTACTTTATGGAATATCAGAATACCAGTGTTGTTTCAGTATTATTTATACACTGTTACAGTATTTTTTAATATTTTGATATTAGCTTTTATTTGTTATATTTTTTATTTAGTTTTAGTAAGTTTATGTATATTAGCTTTTATTTTGTTTTAGTAACAAAGTTTTAGTAAGTTTTAGTAACTTTGTTTTTCATTTTAGGACAAACTTTTTTTAGTACTTTTCATCTAAAATTCCTATATAACTTTATTTTTGATAATAGCTTTTATTTTGTTTTCAGTTTATATTTAATATTTTCAGTTATTTTTAATTTTAGTTAAAATTTTAGTAGCTTTGTAATGTGCTTTTTTCATTTAACTTACATTTTCAATTAAATTTTGGTTTTAGTATTTTTTTTTAACTTAAACCTAAAGTTTTTCATCTAATATTTATATTTTACTTTATTAAAATTACCAAAAACCATAAATAATCTTAGTTTTAGTCAACAATAGCAACACTGGTAAATACTACATAAATGCATTAAAAATTGTAGGGGAAAATTTTCATCCTCATTTGCATTTTGGAGTTAAAAGTTGATAAGCCTATTTATTGTGCTATCTTCTTGCATTTACATGATTTTATGGTTAGTTGCATTATCATCACTGCCTTCTCCCTGCTCTCCACGACCCCGAACAGACTTGCGCCCACCAGTCGAGAAGCGCTGCTATAGAATAACCATGCGCCGCGATGACAGCAACAGCCGAGTTACATTTATCATATTCGAAACATATTGTCAGATCCTATTGCCTCTTATTCACATTCAAACGATACTGCGCCACCAAGTGATCCGGACACGAAGCTAGAAATCATCAGATTAATGGTGAGACCGCGGAAGGGACACAGACAGCATGTCTGCCTAACTCTAGATTCATTCCATTAGTGCGCCTCCACACTGTGGTCCCGCTCTAGTACATTTCCTCTCCTCTTACATCACCTCTGTTCAATTTAACGCTATGTTGCTGCTAGCACTCCAAGCAGGGCCTGCCAGTGCCGTATCACGGCTGCTTTTCCATTTGACAGAACACACACACATACACACCCGCCCAAGGAAGCCTGCCTGCTGCAATTAGCCGGGATTTAACGAACCCTGCAGACGATCATCGCTTCTCCTATAGACACGCCATTCAAGGCCGCTTGACCAATTGCACGGGGCGATAGGGCGGTGCGGGACAGGCTGGCAGAAGCAACCAGAGCATTGAAGATCAATCCAAAAGCCCTGGATCTTTCTAGCCAGAGAGAGAGCATAACCAATGCTCATTTTTAGTGTAGCTTCGGCTCCCCACTTGTTTACAGTAATCCCCACGGCTCTGTCCATACCTCACTGGATTAAAGGCTCGGTTGTTTGGGTGCGAGAGAGATAGAGGGGTCTGGAGAAGATTGCTGCTATCAGCCCCAGCATGCTGCTACTGTACACAGCCGTGCGGTCAGTCCCTGTTCTCTAAGCTTAGTAAACAGAGACTTCACGTCTAAAGCCCGGGTCAGACTGTTGCCGGGGGCTTCAGACGTCTTTTGCTGTCTGAGTCAGTTAAGAAGGTGACTCCATTAATAATTCTGGCCTCCAGTAAGTGTACAACTTAATTTTCCTAACAAGGTTGGAATTCAAATTAATAAGTCATTATTAATAGGGCTGTCAATTTAACTTGTTAATTTAGTGCATTTAATTATAAAGAAAATAGTGCGAGAAAACAATTAATGCAATTGATCATACCCCGTGACCCATAATTTTTGAAGTAAAACCTAAATGTTTTTTGTGAGGCTGTAGTCAGGACTTCTGGTGTCGCCAAATCCAACAAGATTATATTGGTTATTGTCGATTATTGTACCTACAGCTTTAACGCATATATATATATATATATATATATATATATATATATATATATATATATATATATTTGCTATATTTGCACAGATGTACATTATTAATGTACTGACAGTGTCTAAAAGGCATTTTACATATGAAGTTTATCATATATATATATATATATATATACACACACACACACACACACACACATACACACACACATATACATATATATATATATATATATATATATACACACACACACACATACATATATATATATATATATATATATATATATATATATGTATGTGTGTGTGTGTGTGTATATATATATATATATATATATATATATATATATACACACACATATATTTAATTTTTATTCTATGTGGTTACTGATGCATATATACCGTGTATGCATACATTTATACAAATAATATTACTGATATTATAATACTGAACTCTGAGCAATATCTTCAGTATTTCTGTCTGCTACTATAATATGTTTTTTTAATCATTTTCATATTGAGGAACATAATTATTTGTGATTAATTAATTAATTTGATTTAAAAATGAATCATTTAACAGCCCAATGTTTGACCATAATAATCAGCTTGGCAAGTAATGTATAGACCTATGCTACTTCAGAATAAGAGAGAAAGGAAAGCCTGTCAGACACATTATCCACATGTTATCTCAAGTTCAGCATATACAGTTTGTCAGTTTGGCATGGTGACCACAGTAAAAAGCTGCATTCATCGCACAGTTTCTGCTTAAGAGCTTCTAATAAGCCTAATGTTATCAGCCCACTCTCTAAGCATACACACACACACACACACACACACACACTCACAGCTCTGATAAATGTATCACCAAAGCAAAATGCTGCTACAAGCACAAACATATCTGGCCCATTTATCTTCTCCATCATAGTTCATATGGAAGCTTGAACGTGTTTCAGATGCATCCATTTCATTCGGAATTCAAGCTGACAACACCACACTGGGAAGAAGAAGAAGCTGGGGAACGAATAAAAGGGAAAATTGAAGTCTTAAGCAAAGAAGAAGCATCTTTGTGCATATGTTAATGTATTTTTCTGCAACAGAACCATGCTCATTTAAAAGACAGTGTGAGTTGGAGTATTTACCGCATGCACTCAATGCACAAACACAATCTCACCCTTCAGATGGGGAGAGAGTGGTTTGTTTGCGTAGATGCCTGCATTCGGTAAACGTGATTATTCTTACAGGGTTGCCCCCTGCTAATGTAATATTCAGCCCCGCTCTTGACTGTTGTTTCGCTCTGCGTGTATGTCACAGAAACAGCACCTCAGCAAACTTGCACATCTGAACACCAACACACCTCACGAAATGAACGATGATTAAGGTTTTATTGTCACACTTAGGGTGATTTGTATAGCATAACATTGCCACTCCCCAGGGTTTCTGTTCACAGCAAAAAAATAAAATAAAAATACCCTGTGCTATCTGAATTAGATTAAGTGTAGACGTAAATACATGCCATTTAGGTGATGATTATTCATATTATTGCAACACAGATGGCTGTGTGTATGTGTTGGCACTGAATGTGTGTGAGCATGTATAAATATATGCACTGGGAGACAGAGTATGAGTGTTTGAGTGTGTCGGTATGTTCAAAGGCAAGACTGTAATTATGCATAAATTTGTCTCTCTGAGTAGGTGTGCGCTAAAAGTCAACAAAACTCAAACAAACTGCTTATGTGTGTGTACACACATATACACTGAAATAATTACAGTAAAAGCAAAGCAAGTGTTTTTGGTCAGAAATCAGTGTTTTAAAATATGATAACAATATGGTATATGCTTTAAGTATTACAGGTTTAGATTTTGGTGTATTTATTTACTAAAGTCTACTTTGAACATAAAAATTATATTTTTATCGTTATTTTGTTTAAATTATATATTACTCTGTATGTTTTTCATAGTATTTACAGTGAAATTACAGGGAAAGTCCTGTTAAATTTACAGTAACAAACAGGTGTTTGTGGTTGCCAGATATCACTGTAAAATATGGTGACAATAGTATATGTTTGAAGCATTACAGGATTAGATTTTGGTGTCTGTGTATTTTATAATCTATAACTGTATTCACATTTAATGGATATAAAATTAATATACAACCAACCAACTTTATTTGCTAAAGTATATTTCGAACTATATATTGATGAGCACCACTATTTTTCTTAAATAATATAGTATTTTGTTTTATATAGATAAACAGTTTTCATGGTATTTGCAGCGACATTACAGGTTTCTATTTTCCATTTGAGTCAGGTAACTGTTTTTAATCATTTATTAAAAAAAAAAAAAAAAAAGGGGTAATTCACCCAAAAATGAAAATTCTGTCATTAATTCCTCACCCCAATGTCGTTCCAAATCCATGAGACTTTCATTCATCTTCGGATCACAAGTTAAGATATTTTTGATGAAATCAGAGAGCCTTCTGACCCTTCATAGACAGCAATGCAACTGAAATGTTCCCAAACACAGAAACGTAGAAAGGACATCAGTAAAACTGTCCATGTGACATCATGGGTCAAACGCAATTTTGCGAATCTATGAGAATACTTTTTGTGTGCAAAGAAAACATTATCAACTTTATCGACTTTATTAAACAATTCTTCTCCTCCAAATCATGTATTCCGCCATTTTGGAGAGTACCACGATGCATGCGTGTGCTTTTTGTGTTCTGCATTGGCCTTTTGCTCTTGACCTGCTGTCGACCCTCACACCTGTAAAATCGATAAGAAGCAAGCCGGCACATTTGGGTCCTCGCTTGTCCTCCCCTTCACCCTCCTCTGCAAAGTTAAATCTGCATGGATCACAGCTGTCAATCACACCCCAGACTCTCACCACCCCCAGACCGCCACTGCTGTTTTCAGGGGGCAATAATTCATGCTCACTTCATAGTTGGCCTTGGTTGAATCTGAAGTTGCAGTAAATTCATTCTTACATTATTGCTACTACATCGGTGTGTTATGAAAGCATAGAGCTTGTTGTTGGTGAGATTATGGTCTCTTGATTGTAGTAAAGTATTTTAGTGTTATATTAACAAATATTACATGCTTTATAGAACAAAACAATTGAGTTAAATCAGCCAAAACAGAATACTAGTAATCAAGCACCAAAGCACCAGCCGTTCAGATGGGGATGTTGCTGTTCAAAGCCATAACAACCTCCTCCCATGCACAGCAGTCAAATGAAGATCTGGGTGGAATCAGAGGTACTATCGTCACAGTTAGGGCTTGAAATCTCTCATCCCCTTTTCCGTAATGCGTGTGGGATTTTGCATTCATTTTGGTGAAGATTTCCTTCATGCTACATTTGCAGAGCTTTAGCATGAGATTAAATGCGTTTGCATGTATTTATGCAAATACGTGTATGCATGCATGCAATTATATATCTCTCTCATCCATGCTCTCTTTCATTATGTGTCACCATCATTAGAGTTGTGTGCTTTGAGACGCCTGTCCCTGGGGCGGTGCACAATAGTGTTTACTTCACCACTTTCCTGTAGTATACAGTGTTCAGTGGGTCTGGCTTGATTGAACCCTGTGGACCTATTAGGGCCTGTAATCAGGAGTGGAGCCAGGCCCAGCCCCGCGGGCTTCATTACGCATTACAGGTACAAACTCCAGCTTTAACTAACTAACAAAACCTGCTGCAACTGCAATCAGTCAGCCCACAGAACGTGTTAGCTACATGCGGTCACAGACAGGCTTTCTGTGTCCTTGGAGGTGGAAACAAGGTCATCCGTGTCGAGGAAATGCGAGTATCTGGATTAGCCGCGGGCGGTCATTGTGATGTGGACGGGGCATGAGAAATTTCTAGCTCATGGGGGGCGGCAGTTGTAAAGATGGAGCATAGGAGGCTAACTACTGTGTAGGAGCTATTGATATGTCACCCGAATTGGTAAGGTACAATTGTATTCACTTTAGATGTGTTTTGGTCTCGGTTTTAATTGGTTTTATTGTGCTTTTTAAAAGATCAAAGAGATGGAATAAAGTTTTCTGTTTGTTTTAATGAAATTCGCTCTTTTCCTTTCTCTTTAAGTTCTAATTTTAAGCCCAGTTTCACATAGTCCATTGCACTAAATCTTTAAGAACTAATTAAAAGTTTCTTTCTCTCATAGCGGTGCAGGGGAAAGAGATTTCGAAGTTGTTAGCAGACGTTCCGAAGCACTTTTCTGTTGACTGATTTTTCTCTTCTGCCGCGTGTAATGTAATGTGACATGGAAGGAAAAGAACGGGGGTTTGTAGAAGGTGCTTCTCAAAGCAAGTATGCAGAGTCAAATCTGACCCTGAGGACTAAGTGGCAGTTGTCTGTTGGCATTAGCATTGTGGACAGCATGTATGAGCATGTCACAATGTCACAGAGCTCTCAAGGCAAGGCAAGGATGCGCTCACAGGATGTGTGAGATATTGACGAGGCGCTGATATTTTTAGCCCACTTTCATTAGAGCTCAGCAGAGATATCAGGCATCAATAGGATAGCGTCGTTACAGCCAAAGCGTGAGATCTTAATTCAGACATACATGTCCTTGAAAGGAATTAATCCTTTGTGAATGACATTTCGGGATGTTCAATTTGGGATTTAATTTATGTAGTAAGTTCAAAGGGCAGTAGATTTTTATTTCTCAATTATTTGAACTAATATACCATTATATTTAGAAAAAAAATGCCACTGCATATGTAGTATGTACATGAAAAGTATGTACATACTTTCCTGTAGCTCAAATAGTAGAGCATGGCACTAGCAACGCCAAGATCATGGGTTCGATTCCCAGGGAAAGCAAGAGCTGATAAAATGTAAAAAACTGTAACTTGAATGCCATGTAAGTCGCTTTGGATAAAAGCGTCTGCTAAATGCATAAATGTAAATGTAATGAAAACTGTCATTTTATTGCATAAATTGACTATTTTATTGGATAACTTGATCATTTTATTGGATTTTCATTAATATAAGCACAATAATGGGTTTACACTGTGTTTACAACAAACAAACTTTTGATTAAATTTTAATTAAGTTGATTAATTAAATAGTTAAAGTTTTATGCATACATTTTATTGCACTGTTTTTGATTTTTTTAAAAATTTAAATTATCTATCCAACCATCCATCCAATGGTCTAGCTAAGACCAGCAAACAAGCATAGGCTGGTTTAAGCCGGTTTGTGCAAATTTTTTTCAATTTCACCTGCAAATCGATCTTTACTCTTACTCGTTGAGTTCCAGTTGTGGTGGCAGTATAGCTATTGCATCCAATAGTTTTGGATCCAGTTTGAAGAAGCATACGTTTGCATTAGCAAACACTGTGATAAACGAACACCCTGCAAGGCTCCATGTCTATCCCATTCCTTTATTTCACAATCGCTCCAGGTAGAGTTTAGAAAACCCAAGCATTATTGGCTCGTCTATTACGTTGTAGGGGATAATAAGGCTACAAAGCTGCGAGACCACCACAAAGTGCTGAGGCGCAGAGAAAAGTGGAACATGATTCATTTTGTTTGGAAGGCAAGGCCTTATTAGGACCTATGAGAGTGTGGATGGGGGCTTTTGGGTGGGGAAGGCTTCACTAGGCTTTCCCATCCACCCTCCCTGTAATTGCTTTCGGCTACACCTTGAGAATTTGATGAGCTGAGACGAGACTTTGTTGGAGTGACTGCACATAGTGTCCGGGCTGCTTTAGAAACAAAGTCTGTCCATCTGTCTTTCTGTTGCTTGGTTTAAACTACATCCGAAGGGATGGAGTGTGGACTTTCTCATAATATGAGCTACAACATCACAAAAGGTTCCATTTTTACATCCAGGGCCCCCGTGATGCATGATAGTACCATATGGCAAGTCCCAATTATTTTATTGCATGACAAGAACGGTATGATATAAATATATTTAAGTGCATCTTTTATGTATGCCTCTTTAAGTTATAATAAGGATGTATTTTCATGCGTCTTTTGGTGCACAAAATTTTTTGATGCATAAAAGTGTGCTGCGAAAAAGTAATGGAAGCTGTATTTTAGGCTGGTAAAGAAAAGGGCACATTATCTTTTCCTTTTCTCCCTTTTTTGGCTGTGCATTTGCAAATATGGGCCGTTTCTCTCTCAATTATCAGCTTTTCCACTGTATTTGTGTGGCTTCCAAGTGCTCTGGTTTAATGTGACACTCTAATCGACCCATTCAACAAAATAAAATTAGAAGAATAAGAAGATTTGGACCTAGGACACTCCCCTAATGAATTTGAAGGCTTTGAAAGGTCCAAAAGGCTTAACAAGAGAGTGACATTGAGAGGGGAAATGGTGACTACACAGACAATGTTAAAGGGATCCTGGAGTCATTACATGGCTATTAGAGTGCATTACGGCTTTGGGTGTAATAGAAACTCTTGCTGTTTGTCTCTGGTGGTTGGAATAATTTCCGGAACCTTCCCCATCCCAAAATGTACCTCAATTTCTCCCTGTTAACAATAGGGGACAGCACTTCAGCCATGCTTCTCATTCTTGACAAGCTATTACCATAAGTTTCCGCACATACTCCATCTTTGTGAAATGGAAGGCTTCAAAGTAATGCTCTCCACAGAACCGTGGAATCCCCTTACACACATGCTTTAAGACTGAGGATATGCTGCATACTTCACACACCTCACAATATAATCATGTGATTCCACATCTTTTTCTCTTTTCCTTTCACTCTCTCTCGTTCTCTCTTTCCCCAGTCCATTTCCATAATCCTATTCGCAACAAGAAATGCCTTGGTCTTTTTACTGTAGAATGAGGTTGATAGTCCAGGATAATCTCAATATTTCATAGCCATTTGTATACAGTAAGTGTGCACATATGGTTTTGTACATTTAGAACTACACTGAAAACAAACTTACAAAATGTACAAAAATTTAAATTGATGGAACATTTGCAAAGGTAGTGGTACAGGCACTTTTTCTCTATATTTTGGCCTTTCGTCCACACTGAGACGACTTTTTTGTCTAGCAAAAAAAGAGCTTATTAAAAGACACTCTCCCAAGTAGATAAACTGAATGTGAAAACGGAGGTATTTGAAAACGATGACGCATGATGCATATAGTATATCTATGGTTGTATCAGCATTGTGCCTGCTTTTCACTTTCAGTGATGTTGCTAAAGATAAATGTTTCTTCGTACAATCTTCATATTATATTCCTGCAAAGATTTACTTGCAATTGCTAATCTGCAGCAAAAGCATTTTAAACCATACATGAAATGTTGATTTTGAGTGTGACCTGAACATGCCAGTGTGTGGTGGAATATTTTGCTATTAAAATTATAGTGCTAGAATAATATCATAAGAGCTTAATTATGTCTGGTCTTTCGGTATCATCCCAGTGAGCGTTTATGACACTTTATGAATACGCAGCGAGGTGAATTAAGCGTTTTCATGTGTCAGTGTTTTTAGATATATCCGGATTAATGTGAACATTCAATAATCAGACACAGTCCCAGGGGGTCATTTTTCACTAGATGATGAGAAATTTTGTCACATTAAGACCTTTTAAGGGCTAAATTATTTATAAATGAAATCCAAATTGGACTAATAAAGATGGTCATTTGCACTCTTAATCTGGATGAATTTAATTATTATCAAAGCTCCAAGAATGAAATATAAGTGAAACAGCATCAGTGATGCAGTGTAACATCAACACATTTCATTTACTGATTTGTGTACACTGAAAAAAATGGTGTAGAAGCAGTTTTCACTTAGAAATTGCTAGTAAATTTCACAAATGATTATAAAGAAATGGCAAGCAACACGTTGAATTAAATTTTGAAGAAAGACTAAAATAGTATTTTCTTGCTCTCATAATCTTTGTTTTATTTATAACTTTGACAAATCATTATGTAGGCAATATGCTGTCACACTGATTCCAACTTCTCATCAGAAATCATTCAGAACATAAAACCATTATAATGTCAATTTAGGTAAAAGTGTTAAACATTTTTGAGCTCGTTTATTATAAATACAATCAATACAAATATAATATGTTTTAGATGCTTTCACTACACTGTATGTATTGCCATTTACATACAAGTATATAAATACTAGTGGGATCATATTTGATAGCCCCATAAAGAAAAGGAAAATGGAACTGAATTTTGGAGAGGTCCTCATCCTATTATGCAAGCAAAATGCACACAGGGTCTGTCAAGTGAGGTGGCATCTGAAGCCCCTCACTTCTACAATAAGATGTCTTGGATATGTTAATGGGGCTCTTGGGACTCTTGTGATATACAGTATGTCCAATTTAGCACTGTGGGAAAGAGATAGTAGTCTTCCTTTACAGTGAAGCTCTATTTTAGCTTCGTTGTGCAGATAAAGGTCAGTCGGTCCTCTGTTTCTCACACATTCTCAATCTTGGCTGTGGTTTTGTTGATGAGAAATTCGCAGCTCCATCTTTTCCCAGGTGTTTTCTGCACACGCTCCAGTGTGGGGCCGCTGCCTGGCAGGGGTCCATGATGTGGTCCTCTTCTGAACTTCAAGCAACTTATTAAATTCTCTTCCAGTGCCAACTTCATTTCTGCACTTTGAAATGGTTCAGTTCCCATCACCTGCTTGGATGTGCCATAGTGCCAGTGAGCACACAGCACAGATTGTCGAGAAGCGCTCTCTCTTGCTGCTGTTCGCTGAGCTCTTTTCAATTCAGATGAAAGTGAGATGGGTCTGCCAATAACTCTGTGTGGAGAAGAACCCTATTCCATCCTGATGAGCAGTAAATGTGAACCAGGTTTGGAGTCTTAAGAGACCGAAACCCATTTAGGAAAGGCACTTTTCTGTGCTTACTCTAAGCTGCATTTATAAATCTGTAGAGTATATTTTTTGCAGGCACCATGACTTAACTCTATAGCTTTCTTTGAAAGCTAAGTGGAGTTGACCGACTCTTTGTGCCCAGCATGTGGTCTTGTTTATTTATTCATTTTTTTATCAAGCAGTTCTGTGTAAACTTGAGTCACCACACTAGGTGATTTATTATTATTAATCTGGTGTATGAAGTCTCTAAATTTTATAAGAGTCATATCTTAGCAAGGAGATGTTGACCCTCCTGTATATAAAACATAATTCCTTCATTCCTCAATGTAAAGTGAAACAGAAAATGATTAGAAAATGAATCGATATTTTAACGTTTCTGTTCCTGCGTTCCTCTGTATTATTACCGTTCCGAAACCGGTTCGAGTAGAAAAAATAACGGTTAATAACGTTATTTTTTAAAATTGTATTTGCCTGTAATGATAATGATAATAATAATAATAATAATAATAATAATAATAATAACAAAGTACATAATAATAATAATAATAATAATAATAATAATAATAATAATAATGATAATGAAGTACAGTGTTTTCTTTATACAAAAAGAAAAATAAAGAAAAAAAACAGGAAGAGAAGGTATCTTAACCCGCTGCGCTTAGTCACAGCCAATACAGCATCATCTTTTCTAGATTTCTAGGCTACTAAACAAAAGAAAAAAAATCTATTAATGCTTTAAAGTCATTACAGTATTTTTAAAGATATTTAAAAATGTTTGCTGCATTGTTAAAAAAAAAAAACGCTACTTGTATAAAATTGTGTTTTGAGGGAAAAAAAAGTCGCGTCGCATTTTATTAGGCTATACATTCAAAAATAATGTAGGCTAAAATGCCGGTAAATCAAAAATGTTTACAAACATTATAAACACAGTTATTAGTTTCTCTCCACAACAAATCCTCTAAACTTAAGGCTATAGCCTATAGGCTATAAAAACCAAATTAAAGGTGAAACTGATGCCTACCTCTCTCATTCGGCACGAATCCAAATGTTTCCATATTCACACCGTATCTGGATGCTAAAATATTATTTATTATAGGCTTTGTACTTTCATCGACGTAAAACATCATCCTTATATCTGCACAGTGAGGCGATGGTCACGCTGAACACAACAGATTGGATAACGGAGCACTGTAACTGTTTATACGTGCCTTTAACTGTATTTTATTTTGATAATGAACTGGCTGCAAAGTCGCGTGAGGCGCCGGCGCGATACGGCCATAGCAACACTGGTTGGTTACATGAGACATCATTCAAAACTGTCAAGCTTTTGCAAAACAAATAAAACTACTTTCTGCCGTCTCGTTTTCCTTTCAGAGAACTTTGGAATGCGTCACAATGAACCGTAGGCCGAAGCGCTGCAGATGCGTAAGAGCTGTTGAATCCATCAGTCCTCAGATAAACTCTAACGACTGTGCATTGTGACTTACCTATGACGAGCTCACAGCTGAGCGCGCGGGCATTTCACTCGTTGGATGCGTCAGCGTCAGATTTGCATAGTCTAGCAACTTGAATTCCTGATTGGTTAACAGCAAATTTCAAATATTAAATGGAATGATAAAATAACGTTATTAACCGGTTAATGGCCATTTCAAATTTTCGATTCTGTTCGGAACTATAAAATTTGATTTCGTTTCTGTTTCCGGTTCTGTTCCAGTCAAAATTTCGTTCTTTTCCGGTTTTCGTTTTCGTTCCTTGAACCGGTTCAGAGCCCTGGCCAAATGCTCTGCTAAAATTACTATAGACATGAAAATATATTGGATGTAGAGTCTGGGCATATTTCCCAGACATGTCTTTACTGAAGTTATTCCTCTCTAAAAAAATACTTAAGTCAGAGCCATGGTGCAAAAATAATATTACGTATCATATGCTTTATTAGTATTAGTATTAGCATTATTTGAAAATACTTTAAAATGATGACCAAGGCCATGGTGTGACATAAGCATATTAATTCTGAATAAATAAAAATATTTAGTTATTTTCTGTGAAACAACAGAGGATAGGTATTTTATTTTATTTTATTTTATTTTATGAAAATGGGTTTCATTTTGTGTTTGTGTTTTTTGTTGAATTTTGAAGTTTGAATATACTGTTGACAATTACTTTTTAAATATGTTGTGTGATTTCCTTTTTTATATATCGAGTTGATTCTTTTACAGAGCATCATCAGCACAGCATGACCCCTCTGTTG
The DNA here is from genome assembly GCA_039654775.1 of Spinibarbus caldwelli. NCBI lineage: Eukaryota > Metazoa > Chordata > Actinopteri > Cypriniformes > Cyprinidae > Spinibarbus > Spinibarbus caldwelli. Next base: position 14,274,077 of record CM077247.1, read on the forward strand.
GCCTTAAAAGCAGAATGCTAATTAAACATAAGTACGGGATGGGCTGTGGGATATCACTAACTCTGTGCATACCAGCCATCTGGACAGTAATTAGACTACTGGACCCTAAGGTCCTTTAATAAAGCAATTTGAGAGTCTCAGTTGGGAAGTGACCAGCCCTGATCACACCTGAAGAGAGTCCTTCAGTTTCAAGCATAACACTTAAGGTAGAATGGTTACTAAATTGTTGGTTTGAGCTTGCTAGATCCTGAATGGCAAAAGAGAGTGAGAGCAAGACTCCTAACAAACATGTTACTTAGACTCTGTAAAACACTATTCTTGAGTTAAAACAAGGGTAAAGCTACACAGTTTCCACAAACAAGGGCCCCCAAGGCAACCGTTGTCCTCTGTGAATTGGTCTTTATAGCTGCATATCCTGTAGCAGTGAGGGTCCCAAACCAGGCAATTATGAGTTTCATACAGACAGGAGTACTTTATGACTATGGCAGAGACTTATATTTTTTGGAAGAAGACCTGCAGACATTATTCCTGTGTCATTTGAGGTTATTTTGACGGACTGTGACATGAGTGACTGTCATTGCAAGCATGCTGACGAGCTTGTTGCGTTGCCGGATTTTCTGCATATGCCAGGAGGGGGAGGGGGAGGGGGGGTGCTCCTACTTGCTATGACAGTTTCTTAAATAAGGGGCGGTAGGGGACACAGGAGGAGCCAAAAATGGGAATAATTGGGAAGGGATTTGGGGGAGGATAAAGAGGATTGACAGTAAAACAATGCGCTTAAGGGTGATGGAGAGGTTTATCTGCCCAACATTTACAAGCAATGGCTCTGTGACGAGAGATATGTAGCGGACGCTACGGATGAAGGTAGATGGTGAAGAGCGGCACAAATCTCTCCCCCACTCATCTCATTGTGTTTCACACCTCCTTTGTCTCAATCTATCTAGTCCGTCAATGTGATCCATTTCATTTAAAAATCCATGGCTTCCCTTGTTGCAAGCTGGAAGTTGTCATTTAGTTCACTCCTGAGAAGACTGTACCCTATCAGGTCCATCAAATGAAGCCAGTGTAAGAGTCAATAAGTAAAGTAGGCATGGCCAGAAAAGGAAAGAGAAATCACTAATGTGCCATGGGTAATGACTGAGATAGAAGGCTTGTTAACGGGCTTGTTTTCAGGGAACCCCATTTTTCCACCTTATCTTTCAACCACAGACCCAACACCCGCCTCGGCTCTTCACATGTGAACCGGTATGTTTGGCTGTTTGAGAGTCTGAATCTCAGCATGTGACCATTTTAACAAAGCTAACCACCAGCTGAGGGTTAAACATGTTTCTTTCAGATATATAGATAGATGCAGAGTGGCTTCTCCGGTGCTCAAGGCTGCTGAAACTTTGTTCGCTGTTTATCCACCATGAGCTTTAAAACATTCTCGAGAGGGCTGGAGAATTACAATTTCCATGGTGCATAGCAGAGAATGTGCAATATTCAATGACACTGACTAGGGTTTAAACAGATTTATGATTTGTGACATACAAAAGATAAGTCCACTTCATTTTTGACTGTGTTTGTCTTGATGCTTTAACTCTAAATACTCACATTCACTTCTCTACTTTCCATACTTCTTGTTGTTTTGCCTCATTGGATTTTCGCTCCTTCACTCGCACACTCACATAAAATATACTTAAATGTGAGAGTGCTTGAGAACCCAGAGGTAAGCATAAGAATTAGGCCAAAAAAGGAAAAGATACATATTTGAGGATCATTTCTGAGCAAGAACAGTGCAGAGACATAAGAAAGAACAATAGGGAACACAGATTATCACAATGGAGAGATAACATCTCTTCAGATGGGGAAATGTCACTGTTTTATAATGGCACAAAATCATGCTATGCACATATAGGGTCCTATCATACACCCGGCGCAATGTGTTTTTGCTAGTTTCATCCCGACGCAGTTCTCATTTTCCCATCCTGCGCCACGTTGTTTAAATAGCAAATGCATTTGCGCCCATTTGTGCGCCCATGGGCGTGCTGGTCTAAAAAAGAGGTGTGTTCAGGCGCATTGTTGGCACATTGCTATTTTGAGGAACTGAAAATCGACAGCACCATAGACCAACTCAAACCTGGTCTAAAGTCTAAAGTCAATGGCGCAATATTTTTTATTTATTTTTATTTTTTTATTTTTTTTATTATTTAAAGAGCGTGTTCGTAGAAAATGCGCCTCTGGGCGGGTCCACAACGCGCGTTCGCTTTGCTTATTACACACAGGGACGCGCAGCAGCACATAAACATGCCAAATATTGAAAATAAAAGGATTACAGTGTAAAAGAATATTATTGTGTAGGCTACATAAATATAAAAATGTCATACATGTTATAATGGATAGTCATTGCGTGTATCAGAATTAGCCTAACTATTTGCTCGCGCATGAGCAGATCCATTTGCTCTCTGGAGACGCGTTCAGTCTGTCCGCCTTAAAATTCCGCCATTTAAATAGCGAATCCGCCATGGCGCGAGTGCAACTTGCTCTTAAAGGGAATGGGAGATAAGACTCTGATTGGTTTATTGCACGATATGCCCAAAAACACACCCATTACTCATTAAGAAAATAGGGAAAACCCTTTTATACTGACTGTTTTTCCCGTCGTTATTCTAGCAAAAGTGGATTCGGAAACGCCCTAAGTGCACCTGCGCCATGCGCTTTAGACCATGCACTTAGATCGTTATAATAGGGCCCCACAGAGTCACTGTGTTAACATTTTATTGTGTAGGCAAGTTCAAAGTGAGTTTAATTGAACTGAACGAGCTTGAAATTCTGTTGTATTTTTGTATGTTTGACTAGTTCATCCCCACCCCCACCCAAAAAAATATATAATTTATTTATCCTCATGTCTTTCCTTTATGCATCTTTAATCTGTAGAACACACTGCGGTCCAATGTTGCTTTGGACCCTATAGACGTGGGCATTGAATTGTATGGGCAAAACTAGTTCAGAATATCTTCTCTTGTATGACTAATTGATGACAGAATTTTCATCTTGGGGCAAACTATCCCTTTAATAATTTCTGCAAGCATCAAATGCTCTCTTGCAAGATGAGTACTACCCTGTTTGGGTTAAAAATGTCATGTCACCCTCATGTCATTCTAAACATGTATGGGCTTTCTGAAACCAAACATGACTTTATTTCTTTTCTGTGGAATATTTATAGATATTTTGAGAAATGCCTCAGTTTTTCTTTCTTTCTTTTTCTCTTTCTTTCTTTCTTTCTTGGTCCATACAATGAATGTCAAAGGAAACAGTTTGGTTATCAGCATTCTTCAAAATATATTCTTGGTTCATTCACAAAGTCAGAAAGTCATGCAGGTTTGAGACAACATGAGGGTATGCAAATGTTTTCGGGTGGACTAATTTTTTTAAAGCATGGTACAACATAATACAGCTTTGCTCTCGTTGTCTATTGGATCTGAATGTGCATTGCTTTAGATACCATTTCCAGTCATAATCACAGGCACACTGGTTGTCATGGTGCATTAACTTGGGAATATTGCCATATTGATCGAACAGTTACAAAGACAAAGATCAGCAATCTGGAAATTCAGCTCATAATCTTCCTTTCACATATGTTTTCATTTCAGTCTCCAAACTGTGGTATAATCAATAACTAATCAATCTCCTGGACAGCAAATAGGACCTAATTCCCTCGAGAGGTTCTTCCTTGCCACCTAATAAGATAGAGACATAAAATATGGAGAGGTGTTGTAGGAACTCATGCATTCAGCCTCTGATGGGTTCATTAAGTTGTTGCTTATAAAGTAGCAGAGAGAATTAGCCATGTGTGGTCCCTCTTAAGGGTTTTCAGGGTCCTCTGGGACCAGGGGGTCAGCGAGGAAGACCTTAATTCAGTCTTATCACTGAGTCACTTTTCAAAATGAGTGGTTGTTTTTAATCTATTTACTAAGAGACACAAGGGAACAATGGCCATATTGTGAATACGCTTCAGTTTTTAACAGATTCATGGCACAGATGATCCTACTGAATGCTGCAGTATTGAACAGGGTTGTGCACAAAACAGAATTGATTTGAGTATGCCTGCATTTGAAATGAATGTAAAGGGAGGTAGTAAACAGGATTCAGAAGTGCAACTGGATTTTGAGTGTAAGGAAGTGAAATTACAATGAATTGAAATTCAAATTTTTAACATTTAAGATTTATTTGCCAGATAGATTTGAAATAGATACAATTTTATATTCATTCCTGAATTTTGCATTAGCTCTGTAATATTATATATCTGCTATAGGGCTATATTATTTTCCATATTTTCCAATAATGAAAACAGCATTAATATTTCAGTTTTTCACAGTCATGCTGAACACTCAGCATGGTGATTCTGAGCTCTACTGTGGCGATGTTGAGCACTGGGCAAGTTCTCTGTCTATAAAGTGCCAACAGATGGCAGATAAAAAGCAAGCCTGTGTACTTACCACACCAGCACTGGATTTTTTGCGACAGGTGCAGCTGTTTTCCTTCACATACTGTATTAAAGCTACTGACTGTAATATATCGACTCATATCAAAGAACATTTGTGACCTTATCCCAACTGATGACAGACATGACGAATGAAAACAAACTGCTGTGACAGCCCTTATTATACTGCAAGATATGGCACTAGAGTTCAACCAAGCTGATTATCTCAGTAACCCTCGTTAGAAAAAAATACAGCAATCTATGTGCTGTAACGCATCAATCACATGAGACGTCATTAGAGAACAGGATGATTTGTCTGTCATTGTCATCTCAGCACCAGAATCCCTGTGCCTCTTTCACTTTCCTTTGACATAAAGCACATTGTTCAAAACCAAAACAGATCAAAATATTAGATTATGGGTCTGGTCTTGCAGGCATTATCCAAAGCCGCAGACATGTGTCCTCATGTTAATGCATAAAACCTTATTATTTACTCTGCACAGGTATCCAGGCTTACTGATACAATTAATATCTATTATTCATGGATCATTAAAAAGCAGCTGTCTCATGGATGTGATGGACTATAATTTAATACGTTTAACTTAACTTTTTTATGGTAATGGCTCTCAAATGAAATGCTAATCTCTGTTTAAGTGATTGATATGCAGAGAGGGTGTCTCTAATGCCAGCAACATGCATAAAAAAAAGATGAACAAGACACTCATACACTTCAGCCTGACATCCTGAATCTAAGAAGGCCATTGACTCCTAATGCTACTAAAGAGGCTTACATTAATACATGTAAAAAAACTAAATTGTAAAAAATCTTTCAGATAAATAATATGTTTAAGTGGTTAAAAAAGCTTTTCTGCTTGCATTCAATTAAGCTAAATGTAATTAATTAAATTATTTAAAAATGTATATTATATTATTAATTATAATATATTATTAAAAGTGTTGTAATTTATTATATATATATATATATATATATATATATATATATATATATATATATATATATATATATATATATATATATACACACACACACACACACACACACACACACACACACACACATATTTTTGTGTGTGTGCATGGGTGTTTTCCTCTATTTAACCTGTAATTGCATTGACTAAAGGTTAAAGTTTATGTTTTTGTTGAGTGTTTTGTCAGTTTGGGTTGAAATAGGGAGGGAGAGAGGGAAAGAGGGAGGGAGCTTCGAGGAGAGAAAAGAGGAGAAATCTTAGCAGATGGAGATGGAGAACCATTCTGTGTTTGAGCTGGATTCCAGCTGGGATTAGTGAGAGCTTGTCAAAGGCACTGCTCAGGCAGGATGAAGAGACGGAAAAAGCTGGTACGCTGCTCCTTTCATTTGATTATGAGCTTCTATGAATATTTGCACTTTTTATAACAATAATAATGGCTCTGGATGGGATTGGATATCTCAAACTGGCTGTTTCTCATTTTAGTCTTGTGTAAAGGATGTGGGAGAGGGAGAGAGATGGAGTGGGTGCTTTGTTTTGAGGAGGCAACCTTGAGAGCTGTTGTTTTGAAGCATCATTAATGCTTGATGCCTCTAGTTTCATTATTTTTGCAGTGCATTCCTTTGGAAATGTAATTTCATACTCTACAAGATGTCATTTGAAAGATATTCTTCCCACGTGCGTATATAAATCCTAGGGGAAGGAAGACTGTTTTATACGACAGGCTTCATTGTCATAGTTAGATTTAACTTTCCAAAATCTAACTGCATTCAAATCAGGTCTGTACTATTTTGTTCTGGGACGTGGGGAGGTTGTCAGTTTCCTGTGCTGTCACTCCTGTTGGGCAAAGTCAAGTGTTTGTGATCATACACCCCTGATGTATTCCTAATATAGTCTAGCCCACATTCATGACTAAAGCTCTTGAGCTAGTGAGTGTGCGCACATTGACCTCATAACACACACTTCAGCTTCCCACACGGCCCCAGCTTCTCTGAGACGACGCGGGCTATACACACGCTTGCTGTTGCTTCCTGCTGACACTCCAAATGTATTCACGCTGAGAACAGAAGGCATCTGTTTCCGCTCCGTTTTTAGATTTTCTGAAGTATTGGATATGCCGGCTGGCTTTGTTACTGTCTATAATTACAAACAGCTTTTACGCTACCTTCAGGAAATATTAGCATAACCGCTGATGCTATAACATTGGACAATTGTTCTTGTCTTTATCTCACCTATATCTTTATTTTTAAACATTTATAGGACATTAACTCTTTGAAAATCAATGCTTAACCTTCAGAAAATGTTGATCTTCAACCTTGGAAGCTGTTTTATTTTCTCCTTGATGATACAGATTTTTTGAAATCCTGTTAACAAAAGTGGTGATACGAATATAGTTATATTATATATATATATATATATATATATATATATATATATATATATATATATATATATATATATATATCTGCCGTGAGCATAAATGTAAGTAATATATATATATAAATAATAACTTTTTTATAATATTAATCATAACATTAAAGATAAAAATTAAAAATAAAATAATAATAATACACATAATAATACAAAAAAATAAATAAATAATACTGTTCATAAGAGGCCCAATTGCACAATCACAAAGCATTTCTGTGTTCAGCAGTGAACACACACATACACACACACACCCGGAGCAGTAGGCAGCCATTTATGCTGCAGCGCCCAGGGAGCAATTGGGGGTTCGGTGCCTTGCTCAAGGGCACCTCAGTCGTGGTATTGAAGGTAGAAGAGGGTGCTGTACATTCACTCCCCCCACCCACAATTCCTGCCGGACCTGAGACTTGAACTCACAACCTTTGGGTTATGAGTCCGACTCTCTAACCATTAGGCCATGACTTCCCCCCCGCTGTCTCTCCCTCCCTCCCTCCACCAGTTCAGTTCAGCAGTTCCACCTGCTACTGTGTGTTCATCCTCTTTTAACAGCATTTTATGTAGCACATTAACTTGATGAATTATATTAACTTGAGCAACCGTGAAGAAAATATGCTTATGACTTTATCATTTTGAATGGTGGTCGAACGGCACCCAGAAGCCATTAATTCTCATTGTTTAGGACTTCCTAGAGAGACAAACCTACAAATGTGTTCCAGCCTCACTTTGCCTCCGAGTCTCACAGCAGGGCTCTTTATACAAAAAGGAGTTATACTGTAGGGAACTACGCTTAAGTGTAGCTCCCTATAGAAAAAAAGATCTGCCGTGAGCATAAATGTAAGTAAGTTCAATAATCTCAAAACGTGAAATGAGATACTATGTTAAAACCCACATAAAGACTGAATTAGTTGTTAGTTTAAAAAGGTTGAGGATTTCTAGCTCCACATACTGAGCCAGAATTTAGAAATTATATTGATAGCATCTTTTATTTTAAATTGACATCAGCTGTTTTTCACTGAATCTGTTCAAATGTAAATACATTTTACAAGAAAATATTTCAGCTTTTCTACTTAAAAAAGTTACATTTAATTACATTTACTTGCTGTTTCTTTGTAAATGTTTGTGTAAATTACTAGCAATTTGAAAGAGTGAAAGTTGTTTCAGTGTATTAAAAATCAATTACTTGTGTAGCATTTTATTACCTATATTTAACATAGCAAAATGTTTATTTTCAGTCAGAATCATTGCACAAATAATTCACAGAATTATATTAAGTCTTAGTTTAGTGGAGACTTGCTTATAGACATAATATAAAGCATTATCATGTCTAGGATAGCTTGGTTTGTGCAGTTTTTCTACAGCGGCTTGGTCAGAAATTCACTAGTGTAAAGTGATGTGACTAGCATTAGCACACAAACATGATCAATTGATAACCAAATCAGTTGTCAATTATTTTCATTATCGATTGTTATCAGTTTTTTTGATTTGTTGATTGATTATAGATATTGCAGCCCTATCCCTAAGTCTTTTAATGACTTACAGTATTTATTAAATAAAACCAAATTGGTGCATTGACATGTTTGATCATGCCAAAAAGGTATTGTAGCCAAACATGATGCACGTTTTTTGAGTTCTGGATGTGAATGCATGATAGACTCGATCAATTCATTTTTCAAGGGTACTATTTCTTTAAAACACTTAATTAAGAAACATGCTTGACATAATGAACAAGCTAAACTAATTTTACTGAGTTTTTGCAGGCTTCACCATACCGGATAGTAAGGAGAGAATGAGCGTAAGGAAATAGCAGTTGAGTTTCACTCTACTTCTTGGCTGCACTCTTAACAGAGGGTTATCGGTGAGAGGAACAAGAGAAGCATCTCTCTTCCTCTATTGCTTTATCACTAATTAACGCAAGCTCGTTCCTCCTGATGAGCTCTGTGTGAAGTGTATGGTTGGCCGCTGCATAATTAGTGGGGTTTTCAGATTTTGCCTTTGATTCTCACAGTAAGAGATGTTGATCCCACCTCACTTCCTCAGCGGGGGCAGCCGATTGTGCTGCCGCAGCAATTGGAGCCCCTCACATGGGGTGGTGAAAAACTGTAAATTGCTCTTCGGGGCTTTTTGTTACCCAGTACCTTACAAAACAGATAAATAAATCAAGCTCCAGGCCAGAGACAGCTTTAGAAAAGCAGAGTCATCAAAATTTATGTAATTTACCATCCCATCAGTTCTGTCCCATTAAGAAATTAATAAATGTATTTAAAATTACTGTATAAAATACATCAGTTTTTGTGCTTATACTGACATTATTTTATTAGTAGAAGTAGTAGTAGTATACTTTTCTAAATTCTATTTTTTTTTAAATAATACATATCTCAGTAATACAGATATTAGAAAACAAATATTTCTGTTTCCAAAAGCATTTTGCCAGATATCAAAGCATCCAGATGTTATTAAAGTACAATTCCAGTGAAATTGATTGTTTTGCTGAGGATATCTTGGATTAAAGGCCATTCCCTTGCCATGTCAGTCACACTGGATTAAATGGTTGTGTATTTAGGAATCGATGAACTTGTCATTTCTGCATTAGTCAATCTGGTATTGGTATTTGCAATTTATGTGCAGAGGTGCTTTTGATTGGATTATGTGTGGAAACTCACTTTGTAAATCTGAATCAATAGTAGGAGAAATGGATTTATTTTGGTCATGGGGCCACTGGGGTTTCCTGTCCACTTTCTTGAACCACTGCATGTGGTGTTTAACAGCCTGCTGGAGAGTTTCTCAAATGCTAACATTACTGAACCTCAAACAAATGGCTAATAGATATGACATCACAATATCCTTAAACTGCAAACCTGCTGTAGCCGTTCTCAGCCTGGAAGATTGATACAAATCTGTGGAGTTCTCCTTACAGACGAGCTGCAAGAAACTTTTGAGGGATTCTTCTTCGACGACTCATTACCAATGGCTATGATGATATCACAAGCCCACTAAAACATTAAGGGCTAGATGTTCACCCTTCCTCTGTTTTAACCTCTGAGTTAATTACATCTTTCCTTCAGGGTAGCATCGTTAGAAGATATGAGACTCATTACAATAAAGCAATGATTTAATAACGTTAACAATTATATTGATGTGAACACTGAGCTTACTGCTGGGACGGAGCTGGTAAACGAAGACATCCATGCCAGTGCTGATTATATTTACCGGAATATTTTAACCTAGAACCACAAAATTTGTGAAATCCAAATGTATTTGTATTATATGCTCACCAGGATGGAAATCTCGCTGCCTTTCTTATAACGTGGGGTCTTCTGAAAAACACTAAAAGTGTGAAAAGGAAAAAAACACTTGCTATTTTAGGCTGTACTCCTAACACATCTGTTTGTGTGAGGTGGTTGTTTCTCTAAAGCTTTGTGTCCAGATGAGGCAGGTGTGTTTTTGTATATGCGTTAATGTGAGTGGAAAAAAACAACTGAAAAATATCTCAAGCTCTGGCATAGAACTTAGTTTCCCTAAGCGAAGTCTTAGCAAACCACTGTGTAAAAAGTAATATGGAATGCATAATATAATATAATATAATATAATATAATATAATATAATATAATATAATATAATATAATATTAACTTGTAACTTCTTTTTTAGCTAAGAAAAGGAGGGACAAGTGCCAAACTGAGAGGTGTCTCCATTCAAATGCTAATATGGGAGTGACCATGCACACAACCATGCTGTACCTCATTCTTTCCGCATGATTATATTTAATTTTGAGTAATTATTCCAGAGTTTATGCTATTTTCCATCCCATAATCCCTTTACCTTGTTCACTCACTGGCCATTTGGAGAAATAGTGTAACTATCAAGACTTTTCCTAATGGTGAAGTAAACAAAATCTATCCACAGGGCTGTTGCAGGGTGTGGCCATCATATTATATACCTATAGGTGGTCCACATCAGAAGGACCAAGATAGTCACTGAGTGGAGATAGAGCACATCCTGGCTTAAAATGACATTTGTTGCTTGATTGCACATGAGTCCAGTTTGTTATCTAAATCCTAAAACTGCCAGGGCAAAAGACCGGAAAATGCTGGAGAGCCCATGTAAGGGTATTAGACTCGGTTCTAGTCTGGTTGACAGAGCCAGGGAGGACCATTCACACACTTTAAGCCGATCATAGCCCGGTCGTGACAAAATGCATGTACCAGGTGTTTAAATGCTATCTTTCTCTCTTTAACAGGCATGCATTCACGTGTCAGCATATAGAAGAGTAAATAAAATTTGCAGTTTGAAAGGCAAGCAAAATACATTGTGACTTATTGAAGATAACGTGTCATTTATGAAATTGTCAAGTTAGATATTTCATAGACCACATTTAGTTTACTATTCACTGATTATGTCAAGCTTTAAAGTCGTGATATCAAAATTGGCCCTATGTAATTTCTGTTATGAAGCAATTGTGAGTGAAATTGTGAGCGATTAATTGCTGTACTTTTTTCCAATGCCAAAAATAATTTGTCTTCATAAAATTTGATCATAATTTTATCACCAATGCTTCTTATTTCTCAACCTCTCCTCTAAAAAAAACACCTGTCATATACTTGTTGAAGCAAACTCCTTACACTAGTTACAACAAATTGGTTGATACAAATTGGTTTCCTAGCCATCTAGCCTGGTTAGGCTCCTCTCTTGGCTTGTTTTAGAGTGGTTTTGAGCACTTTTCAGGCTGGGAGAACTGGTAGACCATCTGAAGATCAGCTAAGACAGCCTGGGAGATAATTTTAAGCTAGCTAAGACCATCTTATTTTTGTTTAGTTTTGTTTTTTCAGCAGAGATACTGAGAACCTTTCAGAGTCCAATCTAAACCCAGTGGATCACACCCAATCCTACTTCTTTATTCAAATATATTTATTCATTATATTTATAGCGTTACAAAATAAGATCCAAACCATTGTGTGGAATGCTGTAATTAGCCTATCCAAACCACCTGAGATTTGAAAATGTGTTAATATCATGAGGCATGAGTCATGAACAAATGTGCTGTATGGAATTGACAAAAGACCATTTGGTTCCATATATAACTCTCCCAGATAGTGACGATCGATACGGTATTGAATAGCTAACAAAGAAGCATCTAAATTCAGCTTGGGGGAAATAACCAATAAGACCAGTCAAAGGTTAACCTAGGTACAAATTGTTCATTAAATATGAAGTAGTAAAGTGTCTTTGGATGTGTAAATACGTGTTTGTATACGCTGAACTGTCAGTATCTGTGTGTATGTGCATGTTAGTAACAGAAAGATTAATTTTGTCATCTAATAAGACTCTTGATACAAACACAGTGATGTCATGTTTGCGTTTCTTCACTGTGAGCACCTGCTCTCTTGGAGACGCATGTCAACACAAGGTTAATGCTTCAAATTGCTCATTGTGGGAATCTAAACATAGGCCTGCTATGAGGGAGAATGTGTTCTCGTTTATTCCTATTCTGTTTAGTTTCAGGGCATAATAGGCGATGCTAATAAAGCCAGAAATAAACAGGACACCGAATATTTTATTTTATTTTATTTTATTTTATTTTTTTTTTTGATGATTAGCATATATTTTGGTCAGGCAAAACAGACACCTGTCTGAACATCTGAACAAGGCACAGTTGTGTAATTTTTTATTTTTTTTTTTCCCTGTTTTTGTTCTGTTTCACTGGTCATTCTCTTGGTAAAGGGAAAATACTGTCAATATTTAAACCCACATATATGTCTCCTGTCACCGCCACCACCCGCACCCAATTAATCTGTTACATGCAAGAGGAGACCGTATACATTTGCTACAAATGCGATTTGCTCTCTGCAGATGCGTGGCATTTCACGTCGTATAATGAGAGTGCATATACATGTTTTAAAACTCGGCCAGGCTGTGATTTGTGCCTGCGAGGTTTCTGCACCTCTTTTTCTCTCTTTAAATTTAGTGCGGCCCATGACACACCAGATGAGCTGCTGTGTCTGTGCACTTTTCACAACCTGTTTCACAATCTGTCTGCTTCACCAACACACTCCCACACACTTACACACTACTCATCATTGAGCTTTGCATTTTCTACTTCAACATCACATTGTTTTATCTTTGCCAAATGCGTAGGAACAAATCAAAAAATTACATTTACTTCATTAAACCCTAGTTCATTATGCATTCCTGACACTCATTCATTTGTACTGTTCACTGAAGGCTGCAAAGTTTTGTCTTGTAATGTTAATTTAGGTGATATATTGTCTTCATTCATTGTATTGTAATTTCCTATGAAGAATTTACAGCGCTCAGGTTACAAATAACATGGAAAAAAAATCATTTTTAATCTAGCTCTTATAAAATGTTCAAATTACATTATAGTTCATTTAAATATTGTCTAAATTTACAAATGAACCCACTTATAATAAATGGCACTCCTTTGATTGAATCTGTTATTACTTACGTCCTCGTTTGGTTTTCTGAATCGCCCTATTATGCAAACCTGCCCTCTAGAGGTCAAACGTTGACATGCACATCCCACAATTTGAAGTAAGTTCAGACCAGATGTCGTGCAAGTGCAGAAGTTACTGTGACTGCAACACTATAATGCATCAACTTACAAACAGCCATCTCAATTTCAAATGTGACTGAAACTGCATATTTACATAAACAATCAAACAAACACATGCACACTTAGTCACACTGCAGGACGTTTATGAAAGTGTCTCCACATGCATCATGTGTGAGTGCTTGTTTTCACTGATGCACACAGGCAGACACCACTGTGACTTGACTGCAGTGAGATTTTTCACACAATGCTGAGTATGCTGAGCCAAAAAAAACAACAAAAAAAACATCCCCAAACAAGAGAGAAGAGTAATCACACTGCCAGGGCTTCTAAAGTCAATAGAGAAAATGTTGTTTGCATCCCATTTTACTAATTTGACATTTCCAGTTTAAACAGGATACTCAATAAGACATATTTGAGGGCGGTCTTGATTTTGTCCATCAGGTGGTTGTCACCACAATAGAGCCAGGTAGATTAAGAGGAGGGGTTAAAAGTACAAGATGTTTGCCAAGAAGTAAAGTTGTTTCAGCGAATTCAAGGTTTCATGAGCCGTAACACAAGTTATTATATTTTGAAGAGTATGAAGACCTCCAAGTTCCACAGAAAGTAAAAAAGAATGATTATCACGGTGACTTTAAAATCAAGGCCTTTATGAAGGTCTGAGAATAATATCTGACAAACGTCAGCAACAGGTAAGAGTGACAACAAAAACAGTCCAACATCAAGGTTGCAAGTTTAAAAGAAACAGGTGTTTCACAAACAAGAAGTTGCACATGTTTTATTGTCATCTGGGTATTGTGTTCAGCCTCAAATGTACTCAGCTTCTCTTTTAGAGGTGGGCTCACATACATAAACAGATTCTGAATTTGAATGAGTCTTGATGTCAGGACAAAAATGATAGGATTCAACTATGATTTGTTTTGAGTCTTGTACAGAGGTCGTATTAAGGTGAATGTCTAAAAAAGCAGTAAATGTGTTTTATTAACCTCTGAGGCCTCATTTACTCATCTTTTCCGCCTTTGTAATAATCTACATAATTGCATCTGTAATGTCTGCACCAGTGGATTGTGCCCTCCAACTATTTATATTTATGATGCGCCAGAGTGCAGTTTGGAAATCACTATAATCCTGGTTTGTCTTGTGTCTGTATATGTGTTTGTGCTGTACAAATGATTAATGTAGATGTATATTCTTTCAAAGTTATAAGGGAGATTAGGAAAAATAAAGCCAAACTTTTTATGTTCAAGGCTGAATCCGATAAGCAAATGGTTTTCCTGTAGACATAATGAAGAAAATCTTTCAAACACCAAAATAATTTATGCTGCTGTCCACTTTGAAACTAACACCATATTATTTAAGTTAAGTTAATTGTGTAATTTATAGTCTTTGTTCTCTAAGTAATACTCTATGAATGTTTGTAATTAAATTAGCATTTAATGAATATGTAGTAGACAATTACTTTGAACAACTCTTTTAAATAGGTATAATACTGTGTACTACTATTAATGAGCATAGATTTTATGAAAAGGATTTCACTTTAAAAAGGAGCTTTAGGAAAACTGCAAACCACACAGAAATGCAATGGTGAGAGAGTCCAAATCTTCAAAAGTACTGAACCGACTAAGAAAGAAAAACAGCAGGACACCCGTAGGGCTGTGAATTTATGTGCAAACAATAAAGAATCAATCCATGCACATACAAACCCACAACCAAGAACTGAGGCAGTGTTCATTTGTATGTGTATGGCTACACCGATCAGCTAGTTTTTTATGTGCAGTACAAACAAATTCATATCAAGTCCATTGAGTGGTGTTTCCAGCCGTTTTACATGAATCCATGTTATGCATATAATGTTACAAGACACTAACCAGTATTGATAAATGGAATTAAGTGCCTAGTTTAGACATTTTTTTATCTTGCTAAAGATGCTAACTGTATATTACTTATGGCTTCTATGCAATGCCAAAACATGTTAATTCACATACTAACTTTTCGTTTTTATGTTTCTTTCAGAGCCATGACAGTATGGTGGACTGTTTGAGTCGAGTCATGCTGCACACAGCTGTGTCTTGCTGGCAGCCTTTGCTGGGGCTGGCCCTGGTGGCCGTGTTCGTGGGCTCCACTCTGGCCTGCCCCGCCCGCTGCGAGTGCTCCGCCCAGAGCCGCTCTGTCATCTGCCACCGCAAGCGCTACAACGCCATCCCTGATGGAGTACCAACTGAGACACGAATCCTTGATCTCAGCAAGAATCGCATTCCAGCCGTAAACCCTGATGACTTTACTGTCTATCCACACATAGAAGAACTGGACCTGAGTGGGAACATCATTGCCTACGTTGAGCCCGGAGCCTTCAACTCGCTCTACAGCCTCCACACACTGAGCTTAAAGAGCAACCGTATCAAGCTCCTCTCTCTAGGCGTCTTCTCTGGCCTCTCCAACCTGACGAACCTGGATATCAGTGACAACAAAGTTGTCATTCTGGTGGACTATATGTTCCAAGACCTGCGCAACCTCAGGTCATTAGAAGTTGGAGACAATGAGCTGGTTTACATCTCCCATCGGGCCTTCAGTGGACTATTGTCACTGGAGAGCCTGACGCTGGAGCGCTGTAACTTGACGGTGATGCCCACAGATGCCCTGTCCCACCTGCACAACCTGGTGAGCCTACATATGCGCTACCTCAGTATCAGCTCTCTACACCCCTACTCCTTCAAGAAGCTGTTCCACCTCCGTCACCTAGAGATCGACAACTGGTCATCGTTAGATGTGGTCCCTGCTAATTCTCTGCATGGCCTCAACCTCACCACTCTTTCTATTACCAACACCAACCTGTCCACTTTCCCTTACCAGGCTCTTCGCCACCTGCCTTACCTCACACACCTTAACCTCTCCTACAGTCGTATCCGGACGGTGGAGGGTGGCCTGCTTCAGGACCTGGTGCGATTGCGTGAGCTGAGGTTGGCTGGGTCTCAACTGGTGTCCATCGAACCCTACGCTTTCCAGGGCATCCGCTGGCTTCGTTCGCTAAATGTCTCCCACAACCGCCTTGATACCCTGGAGAGGGGGGTATTCCATGCTCCTGAGGCCCTAGAAGTGCTGTTGATCAACAACAATCCTCTGGTGTGCGACTGCCGACTCATGTGGTTGCTGCAAAGGCGCCATTCCATTTCTTTTGGTGACACCCAGCCCGAGTGCAGCACTCCGGAAGGAATCCACGGACGCCCCTTCAAGGAGTTCAAAGAGACCCTGCTGTCCTACTACGTGACCTGCACCAAGCCGAAGATCCGAGAAAATCGGACTCAGATGGTGTCCGTGGAGGAGGGACAGTCGGCCCGTTTACACTGCAGTGCAGAGGGGACCCCGCGGCCCACTATTTCCTGGGTCACCCCACGCCGGAGGCACCTGACCAACAGGAGCCACGGCAGGGTGACAGTCCACATCAACGGCTCGTTGGATATCAAGGCGGCGGAGGTTCAGGATGATGGTGTGTATATGTGTGTGGCCTCTAACACGGCAGGCAATGACACTCTTATGGTATCACTGGCAGTGAAAAGTCTGGGCTCGCTGTATGCCAACAGGACCCAGCATTACACGGATACAAGCAATGCCACTGCCAATGGTACCAACCTCTCCAATGCGACCTTTGGCCTGGACCTAAAGACTATCTTAGTTTCTACAGCCATGGGCTGCTTCACATTCCTAGGAGTGGTTCTCTTCTGCTTCCTGCTCCTGTTTGTATGGAGTCGAGGAAAAGGCAAACATAAAAACAACATTGATATTGAGTACGTGCCACGCTCAAAGTCCAATGGGACCTCCGCTGAGGAGGCGGACCAGGGTGCTGGGCCACAACGCTTTAACATGAAAATGATTTAAGATGTTGAAAGTAATACCAGTGGGAATTTACGCTGATCCTTGTTTCACAAATGGTACCTGGAACAGGACTCCTTCAGACCAATGCCAGGAAACTCAACAGTCCCTAAGATTCAGTCCAGGTTTTGGTTAAGCTTGGACTTCACTGGATGCACAAGGGAAATAATATGTGTCAATAATGAATCACTTTCAATTTGTATGAAACCCTCTTGGTAAGAGGGAATGTTCACCAACACTCCAACACAAATTGTGTACAGAACCAATTTCTAAAATTCAAGTATTACTCTTATTTGCCGAGGCTCGCACATGCTTTCTCACTGCGACCAACAGATGATCGGGAATCTGTTCTCTCCCTCATTATCCTGCATATATGTACGTAATGCTCAGTTATGTATGTGTATGTTAACATGTATAAACACTTTCTTTTGTTGCATTGTTCACAAAATGCAACGACCGCCAAAATTTACATTTCCCTTGATTCGAAGGAAATACTGTGTGACCAAGCCATCGTCTCACTACTCAAACTGTTTGAGGATGGAGGACAAAGGGCTTTAGCGGGTGTGAAATGTTACTCCGGGGAACATGTGTGCCGTTTGTCTACCCCAAGTTATTCTCCTGATATGAAAAATATTATATTTGTTTATAATCTGGAAAAAAAATAAGAGAGATTATTTATTAACAAAGGCCTTTACGTTCAAACTCAATAATGCAAGGTGAAGATTTTCAGATGGTTTAAATTCATGATTTTTTTCCCCTATGATTTTGCTGCAATTATACACATTAATTAACACACACCATTTTTAGTTGTGCTCTTGTCTATTTCTGTGATTTTAACCCCTCATATGGTACAAAATACAAAATGTCTCCATTTCCAGTCAAGCTACCATTATTCATTTTTTTAATTATTTTTCTTTCCTTCCCTAGTAAGAAATTCTGACTTTGTTGTGGTAGTTTCTCATTTTGTTGTTGAATCATTTAGATTGTAAACAGTTCAAAGTAAAAGAAAAAATACATGTATGTGGAATAAAGAATATTGATTTGTATTCTGATGTTGTATTTAGACTTATCTAATCACATATATATTATATTTAAATTGATATTATTTCACACTGCTAAGTACAGTGTTTCTTTGGATATGGTAAATTTTATACACTTTGAAAGACTTTTTAATTACATATAATTTAGGTGGTTTGCATATAACTCTGCTGTCTAAACACTGTTAGGCAATCTGAGGTTGAACTAAAGAAACTGGATGAATCAGAGAAAATATACATGAGGATAAGATGAAAACGAATGCTGTTGAACTAAGATACTTTGCATGTATTATCTCCACTGCAGGAAGCACATGTTATCTAGAGAAACATCTCCCTAAAAGCTGTTAACCCTGTGACATGAAGGAAATGAGTAGGCAAGATACAGTACATCCATCATGCCACATCCATCCTACATCCATCATGCCGATGAACAATGTGTTGAGAAACACATAAAAATCACACTAGGCATAAAAATCTCACTGGATGACAGCACTAATTATATGAATTGACAAGGGAGAGATGTTTTTATTGCTTCTTAATTGTTTGTTAGAACTTTTTGTCCTCTTTTATCCCTATAGCCTTTCTCTAAAAAAAAAGTCAGAGCACAAACATATCAAGTGGTGTCTCGAAACCAGGTCTATAAGCCTGTGCACTAACCATAAAGCCAACCGTCAAAGCAGAATTCCCACTACTGCCAAGGGAGACCTAATTTGAGACCCTGGTCTGTTTTGTAACTGTATTGATTTCCCTAAAGACACTATGGGGTTACTGGCCAACATTAGGAATATTCTAATTTCTCTAATCTCAGTCAAGCCCAAAGGACCATATCCAAAAACGTTTCATTGGCCCTTTTCACTCCTTTTGGTCTGTGCTATTGTGGTCCCTCTGGACAGAAAGAAGGACACTCACACTATTGCCTGAGAAAAACTAAAATTAGGTTGACTACGGTTAATGGGTCAGATGCTGCCATTTTCAACTCGGGGGATTAGAAAAACTACTCCACAAAAACACGCACACAACAGCACACATACACATCCCTAAATTAATCATCTGTGACCTAATATGTCCCTACAAAGTTCTCTCTCAAACTACATGTCTAACTCAAACTTTAAATTTGATGTGTTAAATATTATGGTCTTATGTTCGACATGGCAAATTCCCTGAAAGTGTCCCGCCTGCCTTATTCTTTGTGCTTGCTGTTACAGTATGTCTGATCTTTTGTAAAAATGTCAGCGTACTTATTGTCTCAATATTCCTGATGCCAGTTTGCCTGTTTGTTCCCTCAAACTGTCTTGCACCAAAGTGATTTTGACTTCCAGACAATCTTGAGAATGCATTTTTTAACTACAGCTTTCATCGGATCTTCACCAAATTTGGTACAGACCATTTTAAGATTAGACTTATCAAAAGATTTTAAAAGCTTTTTGATGTACCAAACTGTTCACAAGTTACACATCAACCAAACAGGAAGTGAATTCTCCCTTTATAATCCATAAATCTGTTTACAGTTCAAGCAGCAGTGGACACTGTTGGGGTAAACTAGTTATGATGTCTGGCATCACATGGAGTACTGTATTTTCAGGGAATCCCAGGGCCAGGGCCAGGGCATGAATAATTTATAAGTTTGCATGGTTTCATAGTTTGCCAGTTTTATTTACACTGTTTTGATGTTGTCTGGAGTTCATTCTCTGCTCAAAATTATCTGTTTGGGCTCAAAAATTGTTGTTGATTGTTACTGTTATTGTGTTTTGTTGGTTAGACAACATACTTTCAGCCATATACATAGCTATTTGACATATGCCTTGAAAGTCCACAATGTGCAATATCTATATACACTGGACGATTAAATGGCATTTAAATTATATTAAGTACCATCAAATCAGATTTTTAAGTACAAGTTCTGTCATGACAACTCTTGGAAAGTTTAGCATGTAAGTATACAGTGCAGCTTGAAAGTTTGTGAATCCTTTACAGTTTTCTATATTTCTGCATAAATATGACCCAAAACATCATCAGATTTTCACACAAGTCCTGAAAGTAGACCAAGAGAACCCAATCAAACAAATGAGACAAAATTATTTTCTTCATCATTTATTTATTGAGAAATATGATCCATTGTTACCTATCTGTGCGTTTCAAAAGTATGTGAGTCTTTGCTTTCATTATCTGGTGTGACCCCATTTTGCAGCTATAACTGCAGGTAAAGTTTCTTGTAACTGCTGATCAGTCCTTTACAACATCTTGTTGGATTTTTAGCCCATTCCTCTGTACAGAGCCACTTAAACTCTGTGATGTTGGTGGGTTTCCTCCTATGAACTGCTTGCTTCAGCTCCTTCCACAATATTTCAATTGGATTAAGGTCTGGACTTTGATTCGGCCATTCCAAAACATTAACTTAGGTCTTCTTTAACCATTCTTTAGTAAAATGACTTCTATGCTTGGGGGCGTTGTCTTGCTGCATGGCCCCCTTTCTCTTGAGACTCAGTTCTCAGACAGATGTCCTGAAATTTTCCTTTAGAATTTGCTGGTATAATTCAGAATTTATTGTTCCATCAATGATGGCAAGCTGTCCTAGCACAGATGCAGCAAAACAGGCCCAAACCATGATACTATCACCTCCATGTTTCATAGATGGGATAAGTTTCTTATGCTGGAATGCAGTGTTTTCCTTTCTCCAAACGTAACACTTCTCATTTAAACAAAAGAGTTCTATTTTGGTCTCATTTGTCCACAAAACATTTCTGCAATAGTACTCTGGCTTGTTCACATGATCTTTAGGAAACTGCAGATGGCAATGTTCTTTTTGGAGAGCAGTGGCTTTCTTCTTGTCACTCTGCTATGCACATCGTGGATGTTCAGTGTTCTCCTGATGGTGGACTCATGGACATTAACATTAACCAATGTGAGAAAGGCCTTTAGTTGCTTAGAAGTTACCCTGGGGCCCTTTGCAACCTTGCAGACTTTTACATGTCTTGCTTTTGGAGTGATCTTTGTTGGTTAACCACTTCTGGGGAGGGTAACAGTGGTCTTGAATTTCTTGAATTTCCTCCTTTTGTATACTATCTGTCTGACTGTGGATTTGTGGAGTCCAAACTCTTTAGTGATGGGTTTGTAACCTTTTCCAGCCAACTCTTTTTCTGAGGTCCTCAGAAATCTCCTTTGTTCGTGCCATGATTCACTTCCACAAACATGATCAGACTTTGATAGATCCCTGTTCTCTAAATAAAACAGGGCACGCAATGACACCTGATATTCATTCCACTGAATGAAAACACCATTTAAACAGATGGACTCTAATTTCACCTTCAAATTAACAGATAATCATAGAGATTTACATACTTTTGCAATGCACAGATATGTAACAATGGAAAATTTTTCTCAATAAAAAATGACAAGGAAAATATTATTGTCTCATTCATTGGACTGGGTTCTCTTTGTCTACTTTCAGGACTTGTGTGAAAAACTAATGATGGTTTGGGTCATATTTATGCAGAAATATAGAAAATTGTAAAGGGTTCACAAACTTTCAAGCAGCACGTTAATGGGTTTGGTCTTGGCAGAATAGATTTGACAGAGGAAGTACAGAGACTTGCTACTGCCAGTACATCCACAGACATGCTGCTGTGAGCATGTAAGAAATACTGCTGCTGCACATTTAACATTTATGAAATAAACCTGCATACACAGCATACATGAAATTACCCCGTAGCAGATCTATACAGGTGGAGCTGGGGAAGTGGAGGATCTCTGAAGTGCACTGCAACTGCTACAGCATACACTGGCTAAGTATTTGAATGTTGAGCAGCAAGCTCATTGGCTGCTGATGCAACTAGAACCAATCGGCTGCACCATTTGAATAATAATGTGATTATATCAGACTGAGTTAGAATCTGTCGACCTGTGGCATCTAGTGTTTCATGACAGAATTTTGTATTTACTGTACTCTATGAACTCAAATGTTTTAAGTTCAATTTATTCACTTCCTCAAAAGTAGATTTTATTTAATATTGTACCATTTAAATGTACTCAAATATCTTTCTAATCTCCTTTGACATTTGTTAAGTGTAAAATAATGTTTATGAATCATATTTGAGGGGTCAACAAAAAAATTCTACACCTAATTTTGCTAGAAAATGTCTATATATCTTTTGTCATTTTAAACCATTTAGCTCTGTGTTAAAAAAAGCACATACCTCAGCTTGTTCATTAGAGAGTAAATTTAATTAGAGAAACCCTGTAGGGCTGTGACTGAGGAATATCTTCCAGGATGTCATACAGAAAAAACATTTTGTATGACTGAGTTTTATTTATGAGGTCTATAACTGTCTTCCAAAAGACCTCTGAGGCACCACTGACAATCTGAAGATGACAGAATTATGATTTGTTTATGCATAATGTTTAGTCTACAGTGTAATGCAGATTCTGCGTGAGTCAGGTAAATTTCAGGTAAAGATATCATGTTATTTTCATCTTACTTTCATGGAATACAGTATGAAGCTGCTGAAAGAGAATGTGTTTCAGGTACATAGTGTACAGTTCAGGAAACAAATGTTATAGCTGTGAGTCATTGTTTTGAGTATTAGAGTTAGAAAAGGTGAAAACATGTTCTATTGTTTACTGTTTGATAGTCGACAGCATGAGACAATGAACAAATGACACCTATAAGCTAGTTCTTTTCAGTTAATCAAAAACATACAGTACAGCTATGTTAGTCCAGCTTCAGAATGAATGACTATCAGCATTTTTTTTTTTTTTTTTAGAAAATCAAAAATTTAAAGCACGACCAGTCCAATTCCCAAATGAATGATTCTCTAAAGCAGGTTCTTTTTAGTTAATCAAAAACATGCAGCACATCC
Organism: Spinibarbus caldwelli; assembly: GCA_039654775.1. Classification (NCBI taxonomy): domain Eukaryota; kingdom Metazoa; phylum Chordata; class Actinopteri; order Cypriniformes; family Cyprinidae; genus Spinibarbus; species Spinibarbus caldwelli. The sequence goes on from CM077247.1 coordinate 14,297,280, forward strand.
ATATTAGTCCAACTCAAGAATAACTGATAGCAGGTTCACAAACATAAAGAGCGACTATTGTAGTTCAATTACAGAATGAATGACCCCTAAGAGCCAGTTCTGTTTAGTGATTTTCAAATCAAAGACATACAGCACAATCAGTGTCAGTCTGATTCCTAAATAAATGACTTTTTAATGAATCAAACACATATAAATAACCTGTATTGATATTGACTAGTTGTTTGTATGGCAGCGTGTAGCTAAAGATGTGTTCTGTCAGTAGCATTTTATAGATATTAAAAAATAATAATAATAATTAAATAAATCTTTTATTTGTTTAGTATGTTGCTTGTTACATGAATTTAGCCATAAGGAACCAAAACTGGTGAATTCTTCACAATCTTTCTAGATATATTTACTATATATCTGAGAACATGTCTGTCCTTGGCTCTTAGTCAGACTGAAAGGCCTTCACCTCTGCCCGGAAAGATCAATGATCCATATGAGAGTTATATTAAGTCTAGTCACTTGCCCTATAATTGGGCAGAAGTCTGTTTACCTCAGGTTCCCTATTAGAGTTTCCTCAAAATCCATTTTGTGAAGACCTACTTAGGAGACTAACAAAACCTAGGATAATAAAAAAATAAAAGTTTTGCAATATGTAACTTTATAAAAATTACAGCAAATGTTCTAACCTGCTGTATTCTGTTGTGAGGAAAGTGGGACACTGTCGCTTCAGTGAAAGAGAAGTGTCAACAGTGACTGTTATCCAATCTTCAATCTGCTAGTTATCAACAAAAGCACAATACCCACATCAGTCATACTACTGCCAGACATTCCTCTCCAATTACGTTCTCTTCAAGGGCATTGTCTTTTTTAAACCCAATTCTGAGAGATCTGATTACATTCTTATCAAATGATCTGACAATTGATTTAGATGCTCAGATATTGCGAGAGCAGGGTTAAAAGGAATGATATTGACTGAGGAGATTTACGGCTGTGGATGGAAAAACAACAAAAATCAAGATGTCAACGGATGTACTGAGGCATAAGAGGAAGGGCAGCAGGGAGCTGATGTGTGTGACAAGAAAAGGAGGACGGTCACACATCAAACTCCACGCCAATTTGGTCAGGGCCACAATTCTGCATTTCAATCTGTGTGAAACACTTTCGTCCAGCTGTAGTATAAAATGGCAATTTGCCTATTGTGCCACTTAAATGTCAGATCTGAAAAGCAATTTTACAGCACTTCATGCTAAAGGGGCCATTCTGAAAAGATCCTACTTATTGGTTTTATTAAAGCCAACACAACTTTCCAAAGAAGTGAAGCTCTGAATGCATGCACGCATATATGTTTTACAGGCACATTCATGCTGCTGATATCTGATTGGATTGCTCAGGTCATGTGATGTGGTTCCAACATGTTTATTCAATCTGTCTTTATTTGGACCTGTCAGCAGGAGTAATCGCACCACTGAGAACTCAAACCAAGCAACACAAATTACTCTACAACTTGTTACACACTCTTGCCTGTCAGCCTTCAAGGTCTCCAAAGACAATTCAATTCAACCAGACATGCAAATTTGCTGTTGTTTAAATAAAAGTGAAACAGAGAATGTGTTTTACAGCGGCATGTATTTCCACACTCCCAGTTTCTGGAATTCACTTGATTTTTCCCCTTGTCACACTAAGTGTGCTTTAGTCACATTAAGATTCAAACAACAACAACCTCTTTCCAGTTTTATAGTAAAACCATCTTTTTTCACTCTGTCGCAATGGTTAAGTGCAGACTTGAGGGCCTGGGAAATCGCATGCGTCTTGATAACTTGTAGCAACACATTCCTGCAACCAATAGGCTTTAATCTAATACAAAGCAGAAAGGCAGGGATGTACCTCACTGGCTCACAGGTTTACTGCACTGATTATGTTAGGAGTTAGACTATCAGTGTGTAATTGTATTTAGCTTCACATAAATCCTCATTCAAATAATGAACAGCAAATGCATAACACAATATGATGTCCTATCGGGCAGTGATGTATTGTACAGAGAAGCATATGTCGTTTTAAAGAAGACAAATACTTGTGCTATAATAAAGTAAGTGTGGAAGGTGATAGTTAAGGTAATTTCTTAAGTGCAGTGCTGTTATGCACTAAATGTACAGCAAAGTACTAGAAATTAAACAGATGGGTTATGCTGCTAAAAACTGCTTTGTTATTTGTGAACTTTTTTTTTTGTAGAACCATCTTTTTTTCTTTTTTTTCTTTTTTTTTTGAATCAAAAAAGTTATTAACTGCTGAGTTGCGACCTAAAATATTTTCAAAGAGAAAGCTAAATAAAAACAATATAATGCAGCAAACCATATAATTGTATTTGGAATATCTAAATAAATTGACTTCACTTTTAAAAGGTAGAATAAAAAGCTTCTCATATCCTCTTTCCCGTTCACCCTATCTCACATTAATAATTTTGCATATATACTTCAGTTCATGCAGTTCATGCAAAATTAATTTAGTAATATTTCCAGTAATATTTATTGATGATAATAACTTATGAGTGTAATTTTAAATGTGATTTTATTTACTTTTGCACACTAACAAGTATACTATGCAGTTTTTAAAGTGCTCTATAAATACATTTGAATTTGAATATTAACAAGAATTTAAATATTATATGCTGTTTTTGTTAATGTTTGTGCCATAAAAAAGTCCTGGGTCACAATCTTGATGTCCAATATAAAATCGGAACCCTGAAGCTGCTTTAATACAAAATCAAATCAGCTAAAATGACTCAGCTTTTCAGCATAAATCATAAATGAATTGTGCTGAGCATTGTGTTGAGACATTTCTGTTCAGCCCAAAATTATTATTCTGAAATCATTGACGGCATTTAATATTTGCAAGCTTTAATTCTCACACCTGTTCCATGACGAAGTGTGGAGTGAGAAGAGTGCTTACCGCTCTTTACATAAAGAAAATCCATATCAAAGGCAGCATCTGTGACAGGAAGACTGAGATTTCAGTGTGTGAAGTAACATAGCTGAGGAGGAGGGCAACGCCACTGAGAACACAATCCTGACAACATCAAAAAGAATATATGAGAAATGTAGCTTCGGTTATGAACTAAACATCTTAGACGTGATTAAAGGGAAGTTTAGACAGCTAAAAGACAAAGAATCCAGTTGTATGTTATTACTGAGATAAAAATATTTGAAGAGAAAATATAACCTTTACAAATCTGCCATAAAGCCAATCTGCCAAATGTGTTTGTAGAAAGTTAACATTTCATTTGAAGTCAATAAGGCATTATATTTATTCATATTGAGAGAGCCCTGAAATGGAAAAAGCTTTTTTAAAATGGTGTCCAGGTGCATTCAGTCAGTTTAATAAACAGGCAAGAAAAGCACTGAGTTCAGAGTCCAAAATATGTGATGTGAAATCTGATGAATGATGCTTTCAGCTGAGATTTTCATGAGAATGAATACACAACTCACTACTCAGCATGGCAATCTAGCACATCTATTGACTTAAACGCTTAACCCTGAGAAAAAAATTAAAGCCACTTTAGTATTCAAAGCCATTCAGAGTGGTTCCACTGCCAAGTTCTGTAAATGTAACATCTACTGACAAACAGGACCACAGTATGGGTAGGGTACAACCAGTCAAAAAATAAGACGTGTAAAAAAAAAATCCCATCAATAACGTTTGGTGAATCAGCGGCTCTTTGTTCTCCCGTTTGTTTCCATCTCTCACTTCATTTCATGTTCATTGCTGGCTATAGATGGAAGAAAGCCTGCAGGGCACATATTAGTAATTCATAAACACTGAAACTAAATTTGACATTCAGTATTCTAGTAAAAGGAGGACAGGGGCTGCTTATGTAACTGGGTTAGATGAGACCCTGCATGTGGAACTGGTTGGGTGGGTATACAGGGACAACTTTAGATGTCTACCATCTTGAGCATATATGTGACCCTGGACCACAAAACCAGTCATAAGTAACACAGGTATATTTGTAGCAATAGCCAACAATACATTGTATGGGTCAAAATGATTGATTTTTCTTTTATGCCAAAAATCGTTAGGATATTAAGTAAAGATCATGTTCCATGAAGATATTTTGTAAATTTCCAACCGTAAATATATCAAAACTTAATTTTCAACTAGTAATATGCATTGCTAGGAACTTCATTTGGACAACTTTAAAAGGCGATTTTCTCAATATTTTGAGATTTTTGCAGCCTCAGATTCCAGATTTTCAAATTGTTGTATCTCGGCTAAATATTGTCCTATCCTAACAAAAAAGGAAAGCTTTTTTATTCAGCTTTCAGATGATGTATAAATCTTAATTTCAAAAAATTGACCCTTATGACATGGTTTTGTGGTCCAGTGTCACATATAGACACCAATTTGTTCATTCTTGCAATAAAAGTTTTGCTTATTAAAAACAATAAATTATATATTCAAATTATACATTAATATCATTTCAGGACAAAAAATAAATAAATAAAATATACTGCATAAAATGTACTGTGTTCAAACTTTAGGATGCTCTGTGTCATCCACCAGACATCTAAACTGGAATGTTTTATTGAATGAGTCAATGACTCACTCATAAGAACAGTTACTGAATGAATCAGTGTTTTTGAACAAATCATTACTGGTGTAACTGCAGAAAGTCACTGAAAAATGTCCACCTCTGGCTGACAGACTTAAGCATCACTTTGTTTTTACATTGAAGTACTGTATATGGGGAGAAAGTATGGACTTTTTTTAATGTGCTTTACCAACATGCAGTAGCAAACTATTGTAGTGCAAAAATCAAAAATCATAGACCTTGACAAGACAAAATCATAGACCTTGACAAGACTCACAAGTGGTCACAAGATGCATTTGCAATGCATGTGTGTAAACAACAATCTGTCTCGCCCGACCAGTTGTGATCACCCAAGACAGATGTTAACATCAGGTGTAAACAAGGCCTGCAGGTGATGGAAAGTGATACTGACAGCTCTAAAATATGTATGTGTGCAAATCTCAGCAGATCCCACAGGTACGATTAACAGCACAAACCATTAGTTTTACAAAGTCATGTGAAACTACATTTTGGTGGTGCTAATTCAACTCTAATGACAAAGAGAAAGACAGAAATCTGTCTTTGGAAATGTCTGGAAACTTACATTCAAAATCCATTTACAGATAAAATCCTTTTGATTAAAATAAAGCCCCAAATTAGATTACAAGGGTTATGAGGATTACCAAAATGTTGTCTGTTTGCATGTTGTCCATGAATATTTCATAGTAAAGATTATGCATCAGAAATATCTGTTTTAGCATGTCATTAAAATGCTCCAATATACAGAGAGAAGAGTATATGTGTATATCAAGAAACTAAGAGCAAGTGCATTTAACACATGCAAAAACATTTTAGTGATTAATATAAGGCGGATATAAACTAATATTTAGTTTTTAAAGCCATGAAATATTAATTAAATCAATGCAATGTTGCACGTTTTTTTCTATGACACTGCATCTGGGTAAGCTTCCATGAAATTAAATGCAATTGCTTTTGAATGCACACATTACAATGAGGCATTCAGCCATCAAAAATGATGTTTTGCATTTCTTAATTCAATGTCTATGTATTTCAATTATGTGCTTGGCAACGATATTGGTCAAAACACCAGTGAACAAGGCAAAATGTAATGCATGCAGGCCCAGATTTTTTTAGACAATTTAAAGCTGAATATATGTAGCATGCCCCTATGTCAAGTAGTACTGATATGTTCTTTTACAATTGAAGGCAGGAAGAACCGCATCTATCATGGAGGGTCTGGCGCAAAAACTACCTTGGTGTTGCAGGTCAGCAATGGGGGCAGTTAAGCACCATGCTGTTCAAATTGTGGGGCCTTGCATCACTTATGAAGATTCAGCCCAAAGGGTCAAGTGCCCCAGAGGTAAGAAGAAATTAGGAGGAAAGTATAGGCCTATGCATAAGTAATGAGAAAGCCAAAGCGTTCAGTTAATGTGGAGACTCAGGCAGCCCTGCAGGGGACCTCTGGCTGGTCTAGCTCAAGAAATAATAAACAGGCAGGAAGATCTCATACAGAGATGTCTACTGAGTAGCCATATGAACATGTACACACTGGAGAGTATGTGATTCAGTTGTTGCAGTTTGTGGAAATTTCTTCTTAATGTTGACATAAACAAACAGACAGTTACTGGAGGTTTTTATTTATTAGCTTTCAAAAATGTGTTTTTTTTTTTCTTTTTATTCTTTCATCCATGATGATTAAGTTAGCTGGACGATTTCGTAACTATACCATTCTGGCGGCAAGATTTTTCCTTGTATAGACCTGTGGGTGTTTCCTGTGTGCCCCAAACTCATTCACCAATCAGAGCGCCAAATTACTGCAATTACTGCCAGCTGAATCAGTGTTCAGACAAGGTTTTAAAAAGTCTTTTAAACATTCAAGGAGTGGGAATATGGCATGAATGTTGGTGGATTGAGCAGTTGGTGGTTTCCTTTTCATTTTGCAGAATCATTGATGTTCCTCTTCAGCTTCATTTTATTTTTCATTAGCACTTTTTTAGTTATGTAACTCTTTAAATTTGACGAGCATAAGTTAAAGCTTATTTTTCTCTTTATTTTTTGTTTGATGTGTGGGCATTGATTGTAGCTGGGTTAAAGATTCAATCAAAGCTTGCTGCCTGTTCGTGAATTTATTAATTCAATGAAGTGATATTTGTTTGACTCCTTTGAAGTAATTTTCTGAGGCAGACATTGCATCTGAGGCTTTAAACCAAAAGTAATGTTTGATTTGATTTAATTCTACACAAGGCAGACAAGTACAACACAAAGAATATCTGATTTGTTCTTTTCTTCCATGTAATGTGTGTTAAATGAATGGGATGAGATGGATAGTGCTTTGTGACCATTTGAGTTACTAAAAGTGGTTCTATTACAGAGGGGAGTAAAACTTCAGGTCTGTAATTAAAGCTAAGGTCACAGGTTTTATGAGTTGAAGTGAACTTCAGACTGAAGACATCAATTAAATGGATCTTTAAAGACTCTCATTCTGCCAAGGTCACCGAAATAGCGCTCTCGATAGATCTGACAAAATGTTCCCTTTTGTGTAACCCTCATAAATGGCTATTAGTTTGATTCCCCACTGTGTTTTAGAAGGTCTGCAAGTTCAACAGTATTTTAAGGGCATATTGGAAATGTTTAAGTTTAGCATTTATTTGCAACCCACAGTAACACATTTTTTATCTGGTATGATTTAATTCTATTTTCCATTATAAAAAGGTAATTTAGTAAGCTTCTTCACTCTATATATTCTAGTGATGCAAAGTCCGATTCATTTCCGCGAACCGGTTCTTTTCGGACAGCTCGGCTCACTGAACCGGTTCAAAAAGCCGATTCATCGGTTCCTGACGTCATCAAGCAGTACGTCTCTATGCATTTCTTTTCTAACAACTCAATGCCATGTTGTATCAATGAAAAATTCAAATAAGTCATTTGTGTCAACACATATTGAAACATTCAAAAATAAAGTTATTTGTGTGAACGCATATTGCTGATTACTGCCATATAATTGTGTTTGTTAATAAGTTAATGGCGTTTGTGGTCACAGTTTCATTCGCGGATCCTTTATATCAGACTGACTGACCAATATTGACTAGCCTACAACTTGGATAAGATTCCTAAAAGTTTCACAGCTACAGCACACATTACAGACAATGGTGCACATACGCGAATATGTTCTACATGTCTAAAGTATAAAGAAAGAATAAACCAGTCTTATAAACTCCTTGATTTCGCTTAAGCAACTTTAAATATAATATGCATGCATGTATGCACAATAAACTATAGTAAAATGTACATCACTCGACAGAAAGGTTTTTGCAGGTTTTAATAAAATGTAAATTAATAACAGTCAAGCATATTTCCAGTACGCGCCTCAGGCTTGCACAGTATCGTCAACTCGCTCATCAGAATCTTCGGTAATCCTCGGCAAACTTCGCCACGGCTCATTCGGTTCTTTTTGAGTCCTCGGTAACTCTCGGCAAACTTCGACAGTTGGTTGAACCGGCTCGTTCTTTTTGAGTCGAACGTGCTACTTCGGCTGTGCATCCTGCGCCATCAACCCGGAATTAAAGCAGTGGCGAAGCTACGGGTGGGCCCAGGTGGGCAATGGCCCACCCACTTTCAGCTGTGGCCCACCCAGTGAGAAGCTGGTAGTTTTCCAGATGAATGTTATTTATTAAACGATAATAATAATAAACGTATAGTTTCACTATAACTTTTCAAGTACAAGTTTTTCACTACAAGTTTTCATGGTCAGTTACAGGCAGTTTATTAAATTTCCCTCTTCTTATCCACCTTATTTTTCCCGGAAGAGAGGGCATTGTTTCTGTAATTGTTAACCATTTGTATATTTAATGTGTCTGGCTTCCGGTGTCATTCGCATCCAGCTATTTTTAGCTGTACAAAAGCTGTACTTGTTTTGCTGCTTGATATTGCAAACTGGTGTGTCTTACCATATTATTTTAATGTATTATGTTAATTATGAACACTGTGTTTTGTAGTGCAAACAGTTTTACCGATTACTGCACGTTGTTTTTCTTCTAGTTATTTCCCTTTAGCGGATAATGAACCGGAAGTCTCACACATTCACAGAAAACGGCTTACTTCCACGTTGAAAAATAAGGTGGATAGGTGCATACCATACGCTTGTCAAAATGATGATTTGTCAGTTTCTGTAATTGTTAACCCACAATTATGTTAACGACATGAGGACGCGCGCGTTTGAAAATAGTGTTGAATTTGAAAATAGTGAAACAAACCTCATTCAGTCTTTAAAAAAGTAAATATTGGATATCCCAAATGAAACTTAAGTCTTAGCGCTGAATCTGGACTGACTACAAATGAAACCAGACCACTGCTTGATGGATTTATAGATTGTAGGGATGTGCAGCTCCATAACTGAGGCCGATGCAATACGCATCTCGATGCATAGCCAATGATACGATACATTGAAGATACATATGAAGCAGCTAGCGATGCAATGCGATACGATTCACCCCTATTACGATGCAGTGCGATTTTGATTCGATTCGATTCAACATAATGCAATTCAATGCAATACGATGCAAGTGAAAAAATATGATTGCTTTTATTTCTTTGGTTCAGACAGACAGCAAATCATAAATTAACTTATGTGTCTCCTGACTTCTAACGCCTCGAGGCCTGTTTCATAAAACAAGTTTACCAAATAGGCCAGGCTTATTTCAGTTAGTCTGACTCACTGTCAAATGATTTGGTTCCATAAAGCAAATTTAGCAAAGATCAACCTCAGGAATGCAATGATATTACCACTGACTCTCTCACATACTAGCCTTTCTCTCTGGTTTTATAACAGCTGTACCTTTTATAGTTAGAACAGATAGCATTAGAACATTACAATCTAACATTGCTCTTTAAAGCATTAAAAATCACTAAACTAAAAGTTAAAATCACTAAATTAAAACTACATTTTAACTGCTATAAGAAACACACATTAACTCATCTGAGCTTAGTAATTAGGACTGCATCATCTTACATTTTATTTACCCATTACAATAGAGTGGTGGAACTATGATGTCACTTTGTAGGCGAAAACCCGGAAGCGAGTTAGCATTTTAGCACTTCCGGTTCCATCGTCCCAGAGTCAATGGGTTTTTTGAATGGGATTTCGGTTAAATCCCTTAAATAAGGGCCGTGGTTCACACAGGCTCAAGATACTTTCACGTTTTATACTACGACATAAAACACAACAGTTACACCCAACTCATGATTTTTTTTAACTTTTATGTTTCTTAAAAAAGACGGTTGCTAACAAGTTGCTAAATGGGTCTACAGGTGCTGTCGGAGACATTCAACGTCATCACGCTGAACAGTTTATCAATTTACAGTATTTTCCAATTGTAGTATAATTTGTAATACAATTAATTGTAGAATAACCAATTCATAGTTTCCCGCATTTTTTGCTTTGCTCTGAAATGCAACACAAGTCTTCGGAGGGAAGAAGCTCGTTTTATGGCTTTCCTACTGATGCGGAGACTCTGGGTTCAGACCATAAGGTAAACTCATATGATTATTCCATGTAAACACCACATTTACCGGCTGTACGTGGTGAAAGTGAAACTTTAATTATGCATAGTGCTTAAAGCCACATTAAATTTAAATGTTTACGGCCACATGAAGCTGTTAGAAAGCATATACACTCTAAAAAATGCTGGGTCGTTTTAACCCAATTTTGGGTCAAATATGGACTAACCCAACTTTTGAGTTAAAAATTTAATGTAAAAATTTAACCCAATGGGTTGTTTCAACCCAAAGTTGGGTTGAAACAACCCAGCATTTTTTAGAGTGTAACTTGAGGATTTCCTAGAAGCAAGGATAAAATAACATTTTGTGTAACCACCCTAACAAAATGATAGCTGAAATGTGGTACTTTGTTCACTAAAATAAGTTTAATCTTACCATATCCAAAAACTCGCTCACTCTGCTGTTATTTAATAGATTAAATACACTAGAATTTTATTGAATAGTACGTGGAGACACATTTTTAATTTAAATATTCATATTATTAATCAAGGATTTTGAATGCACCTTATTTCGAAATGTACAGAAATATATGCTTTCAAATGTTCTTTAGTTAAGATTGTTTCATTTATTCACTATATTATTTATTACTAATGTCTCATTTCAGTTTGGCTCTAGTTTTGTATTTATTCCAGTTTATATGAAAAGAGTCATGTAGCGTGGATTAAAATTCATATACAGTGTAAATTTTTTCCACTGAACGTGTTAAAAATAAGTTTGAGAAAGTTGTCGGTATATCGTGGTGGTGGTGACGCTGAAGGCGAGCGGCCGTGGTGCTGTAGTTCGTTTATAGCCTAAGCTTAGCTTTTAAATTCTGGCATTTTTATTTAGGCTTCAAAATTCGTCAAAGTTATATTATTTTGTGAAGATTATCTTAATGGACAAAACGTGTAAGTTTCATGAACTATGACTGTACACAGAGCTTATTTTTTTTGCGAAAATCCAAAAGCCTATGAAAAAATCCTATTGGCTTTTTGTAGAGGGAACCAGTTTAATGCTAACAGCCGATCCGCCTACAAAGTGACGTCATAGTTCCCCCACTCTATAGTCCCTTTACAGTTGCTGCTGTCATAAAATGCATATTTGACTCAGAATTATTGCGCTCCGTCTGTTTAGCGCGCATGCGCGCAGCAGCGCTCGTCCTCTCGGGTAAGCCCACTCCTGACAGTAAAATGGATATATTTGCATGACTTTCTAACATTTACAGATGAAAAATATATCGTGACATGTCAGTTATGCAATGAGGAAAACAAAACGTCTCAAATGCATTAAAAAGCACATATATATTCGCTGTTTGCCATGGTGGATTAGATCCATGATCGACATTAAGGGCTGCTTAAGAATAAGCGTGCACGAATTAGTGAGATTGTGTGAACTTACATTGTCGTTTATAACCGCTTTAGCCCCGATTGATTTGTTAAATTATAAGCAAAATAATCTAGGCGTGGTCTGTGAGACGCGACATGAAGATGCATTAAAACTTCCCTTAAACGGCGTCTGATACATTGGCACATCGCCGGGAGAAACAACAGAGTCCAGTGATGATACAAACACTCACAAATAATGTGGAAAGCTTTGAAATCTGGTTCGTTAATTCCCTGTGACGAATCTGTGGCCGTCCAACATCTGCTGGAAACTCAGGTAAAACTATTAGCGTGCACGCGCATGTCCCCATTTAACACGATCCCCAGTTGATCTGTAACACCGGTGTTGTGCCCATTTTCGACCCCTGCCAAATTATTACCCCCTCTCGTTGAAATCGCTACTTGATTGCCTAATCCAAACCCCACCCCTAATCCTAACCCCTCCCCCACACCTAACCCTAAACCTACCAATACTAGGGGGGTAGTAATCTGGCGGGGGTCAGAATTGGGCACAACACCGGCTCAAAAGAACGATTCGTTCAAGAACCGAACATCACTAATATATTCTGATATATGCTAATTATTTGCAAATTGCTGATATACGGACAAAACTCATTAAGAAGGACAAATAACCTTACCATAACGAAGTCAATCTGCTAATATCTAAGTCAAATTTGGTACCAAAGTTGATAAGCCTGACACTAGTGCGTTTTCGTTTTAAAACGGCATTTTATAATGGGCGAATTCCAAACGGAAGTGAGCACCCCTATGCCCTACTCCCTTCGAAAGGCAGAGCCCTTTGAAGTGAGTTCTTTGAAGGGTGTAGGGCATTACTGTCTCCTATAAGGGTTTGGAACTCCCTTGGCAAAGGGAATGACTGACCACATGTTACCTTGACAACGCTGCACATGCATGCAGCATTCGCTTCATCAGTTGTTGCAAATACAATAATGAGCATGATGTTATTGTTTACACGGTCGTCAAGGATACGCAGAGAGAATGTGGGCAGCCACTCCATCGTTTTCAAAAGTCTCCGTTTTGGTCCGTTTACACTGAAACGCAACCGGAGTTTTCAAACTAAAACGGAGTCTGCAGCGTTTTCAAAAGTCTCCGTTTTCGACCTCGAAAACGCCGGAGTAGTGTAAACGATAGGCGTATCCATAGCAAAAGTTATGCGTTTTAAAACGAAAACGCACTAGTGTAAACGGGGCCTTAGTAAAGGAGATCTGCAAGTTGCCATGGAAACCAAGGTCCTTTGTATCAAAGCAATGTTCGTCACTCTGTTCCAAACCCAAATCTCTCATGATACAGAAGACAGCTAAAGACTGGGTCAAGAGGGTGAGGAAACTCTCTTTTACATCTTCCAGATTTTACTGCTGTGGACGGTGTGTTGCTTACTGTCATAATAGCACAATTCATAATAGTTCTGCTATGAGATTAATCTATGATAGCAAAAGCAAATCTTTTTCAGTCTGGAAAAAGTGCAAAGAGCATGGCACAACAATTATATACACTCCCTACTAAATGACGCAAGCTGTCTGTCTTCTCTTCATGGGAATACTGAACAGCATGTTGTGGTTGATAAATGTCTTGTTGTTAAAGAAAGAGATGGCACACAGTCAGATTGGCAGAAAGTCAAAGTGGATTACTCTTGCTGCATGCATTTACACATTTCTAAGCACTTAGAAGTAGAGAGTGGCTGTCTTTCAGTAAAAACATAACGCTCAGAGAATGTTCAGTGGAAAGTAATTACTATCGTCCGGAACAACCAGATCACCTGTTTTTAGCTGTGCAAATTGTTTTATTATTTAAATGGTTGGCAAATGTCCGGAGCTTTGAAAGGTCTATTGGCCTATCTATTTGACTGACCTACAAAACTGAGGGAGAATTCAGGAAAGTTAATAAAAAACTTAAATAGCACATTGAAAATTCTGTCATTAATTGCTCACCCTCGTGTCGTTTCAAACCTGTAAGACCTTTGTTCATCTTCGGAAAACAAATTAAGATATTTTTGATGAAATCCAAGAGCTTTCTAATCCTGAAAGAAAACAAAAATAACGACTTTATTCAACAATTCTTCTCTTCCGTGTCAGCATCCGCCGCCATTCATGAGAGTACCACGGCAAATGCGTGTGCAGTTCAGTTACATTGCAGTCTATGCAGGGTCAGAAAGCTCTCAGATTTCATCAAAAATATCTTAATTTGCTTTCCAAAGATGAATGAAGGTCTTACGGGTTTGGAACGACATGAGGCTGAGTAATTAATGACAGAAGTTTCATTTTTGGGTTACAGGAGTAGTGAAGTAGTCACAGGTCTTTTCTTCCAAATTGATCAGAAAAGGATGAGGAACTTGGTTTTATCCATAACTGTTTATATATAATTTTTTTTTAATAATGAATCATGTATATGAATGACAATGAGATATATTACAAAATAGCAGAAGGAACTGGATGAAACAATAAGAAAGTTAACAGTCCATAACTCTGATTGCAGCCTAGAATTAAGCCACATCATGTTGGTTCTTCTGGCCAGAGGAGAACTGGCCCCCGACTGAGCCTGGTTTCTCCCGATGTTTATTCTCCATTTCTGTCACACTTGGGACACTTTGGCAATATTATTGACTTGACTGCATGGACACTATTGGATGAGAACTGAACTGAGCCAGATGATGACATCACTGTTTTCTCCAGAGCTGCTTTATAGATTAAACTCATTCCATAACTGATGTACTTTTCACAGTTACTGAAGTGAACTGAATCAACAATGAACTGATTTCAACTGAATAATGAATACAGTATATAAATGAATAAAGACCATTACTGAAACTGTGTTTTCTGTAAAACTGCTTTGAAACAATCTGTATTGTATAAAGGGCTATATAAATAAAGATGACTTGACTTGAGATTTTCATCTCAGGCTGACTTTAATGAAATGCATCTATGTCTATACAAACACAAGAAGACTCTGATGTTCAGAACTGTTATGTTTTCCAAGTGTTATGTTTTATTTTAACTGTATTTGCAGTTGTTGTCTAAAGTGATTCTTCAGTAATGTTTGGTTTCGAAGAATACTTTGGAGGTGACTGAATTATGCATTGTGCTAGTTAAGCCTACAAATAAATTGCAAAACAAATGAAACAGTTACTGCATTTTGCTGTCAGCACAACACAAATAATAGTTACTCAGTTAAGGTAGTTGGAGCAAAATTGTCATTCCTCATGCTGTTTTTGTAATTTTATGTAATTTTACCAACAAACAAACAAAAGAAGCACTCATGTAAAATCGATGCCCTTATATCTGAAACTCTTCTCTTTCTCTCTCTCTCTCTCTCTCTCTCTCTCTCTCTCTCTCTCTCTCTCTCTCTCCAAGGAGCATCAAGGAGCTTTTTGTTGTCCAGTACAACTCAAATAGAGAATGACATTGTACAAAGGCTTGACCATGTTCATATATATGTGTGTATATATATATACAGCCTTTATTTTGGCATCTCTGAAATGGCCTAATGGCCTACATACTCAACATATAGAGCTGTAAAGGGAGACCTTGGTTCAACGCCGGTTCCATGTTGACATTATATTCTCCTCTCTCTTCTCCTAATTTCCTGTCTCTACTGCTAGAATAAAATATGGCAAAAAGCTCTCAAAAAATAAATGTAAAAAAATTAGAGTGTACCTTTAACACAAGTAATTTATCATACAGGAGCCAACCATATTAGAAATACAGCAATATTGAATTTCAAGAATATATGGTTATGGATGCATGCATGTTTCTTCACTCATGATGATCACCAAATAGGCACTGTTGATGAGTAAATGTGGTCAGTGATACCATAATATATTAATTAGTTTGACACCAGGAAGTCCAAAATGAGATTCTGTGCAAAAAAAGTATACAGTGTATTATATTCAACAAAAGGCTGTCTTCATTTATAATCACAAGAATAATTTCAAGATCGTATTTGTCAGAGATTCGCATGTCAAAAATAATAAGCATGAGAATTTCGATGTATTTCGAAATTTCTCTGTAAGGCTTACATTTTGCAGAGCCTCTGGGCAGGTTTAGCCATCTGCAGTTAGAAACTGACTCCGTGCCTAACCGATGCATATTTATGAGTAACCACTGATCATGATACAACAGAATTAATACAGTATAAGGAACAAAATAAAGATTTGTATTGCCTTTTAATATGCAAAGTCTACTTTGCAGCATCTTCCAATGACAACAGTTCCCACATGATCTTCTATGCACGTAGTTCTGCACTAGGCTATAATTGGGCAAAGTATTGACATGTGAATCACAGAGCAGTAAGTTGACTAATGGCTTCCTGTCTGTGCTTCCTCTCTGCATGGAGGGAATCGTGCAAAACCACACAGGCCCATGGCTGTCTTCACTATGTTATTGCACGGCACGCAATGCAATCTAATCTGCTGCTGCAGGCCTACTAACCTGCCTGCTAAATAATAAACACCACTGGACAGCAGCCTGCAAGGCCACGTATAATCCAGGTATTGCTTTCTGTGTTTATTGCTCTATGTGTTCATTATCTGCCTTCTCCTCCGGCACTTAGAAGGCTGTTAAATTGTTTTCTTCATTTTGTTTATATTTTCCATATTTTTTTCATCTCCCCAAGTATGATTTTTTTATCCCCTTCACTCTCTCTTGCTTTAATATAAAGTTATGTGTGCTAGAAAACTTTAGTTATTTAGGTCTATATTGTTTATTAATCATGGCATGATGATATCAATTTTCCTGCATTTTAATTCTAGAATTTGTATGTGAATAGAATAGAATAGAATAGAATAGAATAGAATAGTCTATTAAAGACACCATCATGTTGAGTCTTATTTTGTCAATGGAAAAGAGTCTTCACTATGCTGAATAAACTGCTTTTGCAGGAAAACAGCTTATTTAATGAATCGATAACCTATCGGCTAATCTTCAACATGTTTGCTATTGCAGTCTTTTGGACTGAACTATTTTTAGAGTTTTTGCACCTTTGAAGGGCACTTCAGGAAGGGGACACCATTTTTAGAGGCATTCCAAATGAAAGTGAACACCTGAATCCCTTATTGTATAGGGCCCTTCCACAAGTCCTTTAGCAAATGGTACATGCCGTCACTTCAAGGAAGCCATTTTATCATTTATGGTCATGTGACCCAGGGTGATGTGTCCTCACGATTCAGTTTAAAACTAGATATAACAGAAGAGTTCAAGCTAAAGTATAAACAAAATAGTTAAAGTTGTTTTGTTTTGTTTTTTTGTGATATATCACACACATTTTCATCATGCATTTCATATTAAGTTTAAATACGTTTCATAGGTTAGAAATGTGTTTAATAGTATATACCCTTGCCAAAAAGTAGTATACTTCAAGTTTATTTTATTAAGTATACTTAAAGTTCAAGTATATTTTTAAGTATACTTTATGTAGTAAGTATACAAATATCAGTGTACTAGTAGTATACTTGTAAGTGTACTATTTCAATACTCCTTGGGACTAAATTGGCCCAATTTATTACTAAATTGGCTTTCTAGTATATAAAAGAATACTTTAACTATAACAGTAGTAAACTTTGAGTACACAACTATTTTACATCAATGTTTTTAGCTTGTACTACAATTATACTAAAAGTGAACTTATAGGTATACTGATAGTTTACTAATTAAATACTTGTAGTAGCATTTTAGTACACTTTGAAGTATAGTCTCAGTAAACTACTAGTTTAGTAGATTTATACTGAAAGTATACTCATAAATATTTTTAAAGTGAACTTTAGGTCATACTTTAAGTATACTAATATGTCCCTATTAGGTATTAATTTGTATATATTTTGTTATATGAATATCTGAACATACAAAACAAAAGAAAGAACAGGGTATCTGCTTGTAAACAGAAACATTTTATTCTAGCTTCATGCATTCTTTTTTTAAACACTTGAATGTGGGTGTTTCATAAATAAAAAATAAAAGAAATAAACAATATTTTGAACAAAAAGCTGAAAAAAAGACTATGAATTGGATTCAGAATGATAATTAAAACGTAGATGGAGTCAATCAACACCCCAAAGCTTGACAGTCATTATTACCTCTTCATTGGTGATATTTTATCCCATAATGTTACACAGTTTTGATGCTGTTTTATGTCCGATGATTGTGTTAGATTACACGTGGAAGCATCTGTTGTTTTGGTTTCTTCTTCACTGTTTTTATTTTGGGGGGAAATTCTGTACAGAAGATGTGTACTAGCGCCCCCTACCATATAACAATGAAAACACGGATTCTAGGAGTACAAGTATAGCTCAAATATAGTACAAGTATAGCTACTTAAATGTCATTTTAAGTATATTTCTGAGAAGTACATAAAGCCTATTTCTGAGAAGTATATAAAAAGTAGACTAAAAGTATACTTTCCTATTTTTAGTTTAAAAGAAGTATACTAATAGCACACTTGAATAAACTTCTTTTTCGTGAGGGTAGGTTAAATAAATATGACTATACCTGAAGGGTTCAAAGAAGAGATGGCAGATTTTATCAATTTAAGAGCAGAGAAGGATACACATACACACACACATAAAGCATATTTTAAAAACTTCATTAACAAATGTATCATTATTTGCAACATATTAACAGGATAATAAGGTATTCCTTTTGTCGCCACCTTACATCATCATGGTAACAATCCAGGTGAAGATAAAGAGGAAATTACATTGTCTTTCATTACTCCCTTCCAAATGCGTTCCAAACGGCTTTATTATGACTTGCAAGTACCCAGCTCCCTCCAAAGTCCCTCCCTCCAAGGTCATGTTGACATAAGTGATCTCGTTGATTACTCATCAAGTGCATCTGTGGACCAATGCTTTATGAGCCTTAAATGACTCTTTTCATCTAAACTCCTCATTCGTAGGCATGAGCTGTTCATGACAATAGCACTGGGTTCAGACGCAATCAAACGTCAGCTCTTACTAAAAAGCCGTCGGAGAGCCGTGATCAGTGTTTGATTTCTGACGAATATCAAAAGCCCTGGCAGGTTTCCTCCAGGCATGCACTCGGCCCTTTCCTCCCTGGCCAAGAGACGATCACTCTTCATGTGAAGTGAATGGCACTCACATCCAGCTCTCTGTGTGATTCACTGAGGGTAGCACAATATGACAGGCCTTGTGAGTAGAAGAACTTAGAGAAAAAAAGAAAAGGGTCAGGGGCGAGATGAGAGAGCTTGTTCTGTGCTAGCGACAGGAAAAATAAGCCCTGAATGGAAACTTAATGAGCATCGTTTTTCTCTTCTTTGCTTCTTTGTGTTTCTTTTAAAAGATCTGGACTGAGAGGAAGGGGAAGCAATGGCTATGCAACATCCCAAAGCCCCTCAACGTGTCACATATGTCGTCCACAACAGTGAAGCTAGACCGAGAGGGTTATGGCCTTATTTCTACTTCTGTATCGATTCTATCACACCCCCATGAGACTGCTGAGGGTCGTCTGTCATGCATCAGGGAGAAAAATGACCTTTTGGCAGTCAGGAAAGAAAAGAGATGTGCAATTCTCCATGACGCTCTGGTCCCTTTACAGTTCATGGTGCAAGTTGATCCTCAGAATCACATCAAGACCAACTACTTTTATTTAATACTTTGTGCTAAAACACATTTGCCATAGTATTGGATAATACTTCAAAATTAGCCAATGTTACCTTTTGGATGACAACGTAATAGTATAATGTGCAGTGTACCACTTCCCAATTATTATTTTTTTTTTTTGCATTTATAATGTTTGTTTTCATACTGCAATTAAACACATAATTCATTTATTAAAATAAACTTTGATCATTTTAGAAGCCAGTTCGTTAATTTCTGTGGAAATATCAGCACCTGGGAATCTAACTTGCTTCACATTTGCTTAAATGGCTTTAATAAGAGTAGAGGTAATATTTTGATGCTAACAGAAAAGTGAAGTGATAATCAAATACACTAGGCAGGGGCCTACTTCTCAAAAATTTCTTTAATGCCCCATTTCTGTAATACCAGTCATTTCGTTAAACGAGAGCGGTGGATAAAAGTCCTGTAAAAGAAAATAAAAAAACGAGAACAGCAATAAAGAGATGACCTTTCGGAGAGCCAATGTAATTTGCGATCTTCAATCCTGAGTGTATGTTCTGCAATTTTGAGACTCATATGGTACATCTTACCATAGGGGCATTCAGGAAGTACATTCTGTTGTCTATGCAGTCTACCATCACTTTCTTTATTGACAGGCAAAATGAAGCAAGGCCAAGAAGAAATGCCTTTATAGAAGGAACCATTGATTTCCAGCAATAGACAAACTCATTGTTGCAAGCGAAAAGTCAAATACAGTGGATAAGACTGGCTTTGACATTAAACGGCACCCCAAAAATGGTAAAAGAGGAAAGTACAGAACTAGTTGTCTGAAAATAGATGCCTAAGGGACGAGGTGAACCGATCTATGTGGACAGTGAAACTTCAAATTCACCCTATCCAAGAATGTCTAACTAATAGGATCTCGGCAAACTGCTTTGCTGAAAGCTAGAACTGCTTGTCTCCAAGGACACACACTTATCTTTGAAATCCAGCTGAATAGAGAGTGAAGAAGTAAAGACAGCCTCAGAGACTGTTAACAGTTAGGTTCAGTCAGGACACATTTTGCTCAATGCTAGTACACGGGTTCATCACTTCTTTCATAAAATGAGACTGAGATATTCAAGCATTCTTTTAAATTGAGTTGCTAGTTGGATAGAAGAGTGAAATGTCATCAAGAAATAAGAATTAAAAAAAAAATAAGTATTGGATTCATTTCAAATATATGACTATTGTGTAAGTCGTCACATGCAGAGGCACGCAAAATTTCATACTGAGGATACAAAATCTAATGTAGACCTAAAAAATAAACAAAGGTTTTAGGATTTTGAAAACAAAGAAACAATCAAACATTTAAAAATCAGATTCTGCACTATTTTTAGAACACTAATGAAAAGAGTGTATGATCTCCTTTGTGCAGACATTCTGCAGTTCACATTAATTTCAGTTTTTAACTCAAATTATATTAAACTAAAAATTGCAAGATGGGAGCATTTTCCAGTGGAGCAATAAAAAGGGTAGACCAAGCAAAATTCTATGACACCCCATCCAACTCCCCTTTGCCTAGCTTGTTTGCTAGGGTCATTCTGCCATAACTATTATTAAAAGATGAATGACACATCCATTCAGCATGACCACACCAATTCCATAATGTCTGCAAGTTAAATGGTCCAATGTCGTGAGAACATATGCCTTAGCATGTGCATGTGACTCAAAGAGCTACCATGAAATGATATGAGATTGTGATCAGTATAGCATGACTAGCCTAGAGCTTCAGTTAAGCTACGAGCTGGCTGTCTTTCTGACGTCTTAATGGCCCAATTATCGTACCTCTGGACTGGATCAATGGAAGTTCTGTCTGCCCAGGCTGCTGACACAATAGGAGGTGGGAAGGTGTCACAAGATGCTCTGAAACCACTTTGAAGGCAAGCATGGCTGGTTTTACCTGAAAGACAGTCAGTCTCAAGAGTGGCATGTGTGACCGAAACCTGTCCAAAGTGGGGATGGGGCTCCATTGTTCATTGAAGAGAACATCTCTTTCAGACAGCGCGTCTGTAATGGTTAGCCCTCATTAGAGGAGTAACGATTACTGTGGTTTAGAGGTGTAAAATGGTGTTCACACACTGACAGCAACTAGACATGTAATGCAGTTACATATGTTTATATATGGAATCTGAAACGCAGAGCCATTGATTAAAACTAATTCAAACTTTCCAACAATATAAGGGTTCAATTTAAAGACAAAATGTTTGCAAGCTCAAGTTAATGAATCTATGTGCATAATGCAACCAAACAGAGTGCTGTTTATTTAATCTGGACTGCAAACTGTCTACTCCTCCAATGTCTCAGCCAGCATGTCCCCCAGCTTGGTGATCTTCTTTGACTGTACTGGATTAGAGCATCATATGGAAGTATGGTTCTCCAATTCACAAGGAGAGAGACTCAGGGAGCTAATCCAAATTGACTCGCAGCTGTTCAGATTCTATCACGACTGTTGATTGGAGTTCTGATGACATGCCAGCTTTTGGCTGATGGGAAGTGAGGTTGGCTGACTCAGTGGATGGACAATTCTTTGGAATTTGGGATTGGGTCTACAGAATATCTTCTCCCAGAGAAAACAGAGACTTTTTATGGTCGGCTAGTCCAATAAGAACCTAAAAGTATACAAAATACAATTTTAGGCCATGTTTAGCAACTTTGCTCAAATCCATGCAATCCATTTACACAACTGCGGAATACCATTTGGGGTCAGTATAACTTTTTAAACTTTTATTCAGCAAGGATGCATTAAATTGATCAAATATTTCTATTTAAATAAATGCTGCTGAAAAAAAAAAGAAAAAAATGCATCATGGATTTGACAAATAAATAAATATATATAACATTTTATTTATGTATGTATGTGTGTATGCATGTATGTTTCAAAAGCACCAAATCTGCATATCAGTATCATGTGACACTGAAGACTGCAGAAATGGCTGCTGAAAATTCAGCTTTGCTATCACAGGAATAAATATTTTTAAATATATTAAAATAGAAAACAGTTATTTTACATTGTAAAAATATTTAACAATAAAACTGTTCTTTCTGTGTTTTCATCAAATAAAATGCAGCCTTGATGAACCAACAAATTTAAAAAATAAATAAATAAATAACCCCAATAAACTTTGTATATGGATGGTCTTTCATATATTCATTTATGATAGTCTATTTTATTCCATATAAAGAGTCCTGAAACACAAAAGCAGCATAAAGATATTCCAGAATTCTCATTTTGCTTTGTGTGTGCCCTTTCTGTACTGTCAAGTGCCAAGAAGGGGAAAAAAAGAAAAAATGAACACTGACATAATTAGCAATGTAAGGACATTCCTCTCTTTACAGCTTGGGGCGACAACTGACTCGCTGTTTTACTCCAACACTCAGTGACACTTTTTCATCCTGTTTCTCTTTGTAGTCCTTGCAGAGATTGAGTTAATTGCTGTTGCGTATTGCTCCATTCCTCTCTAGCACTGACAATTAGTTCTTTTTGTTATCTTTGTTGAAATTCTCCTCTGTCTCTTGCAGCCACTTTGAATGCTGCAATATGACTCATTACACACATTTTTAATAAACGGCATGGATTAGTCTGTGGTCTTAATTGAGGAAACTATTAGATGTACTTGTTTGACAAATATTCAATTTATCTAGTAGTCAAATGGCTTTTTTTCTCAATTTTATTTATCGGCTTTTTGCTTGAATCCAACTGGAAAGTGGAAGGAGAGAAAGAAAGTAGGATTCAAACCCAGCTCCCCATGAGAACAACAGCTAACCACAACCTCACTGGTCACGCAATTAGTTTATTTTCCCTTCATTAGATATGCTAGATTGTGAAGGTCAGCCTGGAGTGTCTTGTACTCATGGAAGTAACTCTCAGAGCAGCCGTCACATTGTGGGACCTGCTTTTCAAATCCAACATACAGTTCAAGTCTTGTTCTCTGTTGTAATTCTAGGGCTTCATGCTTCCATGCTTTCACATGTACTGCATTACCCTGCAAATTATAGGTAGTACAAGCAACATGCTGTTCAGTTTTTCTTTAACCCTTTCTATAAAATGGTGTTAAGTCCTCAGATGTCTTGATGATTGCTTGAGACCTGTGGGGAGGGAATCCGATTAGATTCCTGACCGCATGCTCGAAACCTGATCTGATCGCAGCATGATGTCGATTATAATTGTTTTGAATTCCAGGTAGCACAGCTCTCTGAAGAGAATTCAGGCTGGATTACTGCCTCATCCTCAAAGTCAGAAACCAAAAGCTCTGAAAGCCGACAGAGCGCTTGATTAGGAGAGCTGAGGAGCCCGAGGGAGGCCTTCTTCTCCTGCTGACCCCTTGGATGTGTCATTGCTGATTAATCTACAAAACGTTTGACAGGCCGCCCTTCTTTCATCGGACAAATGCTGTGAGCTCTATCCTGTGCCACGCTCCTCTACCCACCCCCAGATCTCCAGCGAATGTTTCAGTCATGCTGATGTGAACTGCGGCAGGACTGAGGACGTGCATAGAGTTCTGTTGGTTGCTCTGCAAACTGCAAGGTTTGATCTGCTTTACTTATGAATGTTACATCTATGAGCATTAAAATGTCCTCATGCAGTTCTGTGAAGCACTTTTAATGCAAATGTTTGTAGTTCTAGCATACTTAATGACAAATTTGAATATTGAGAAAATGCTTAAAAAACAGTTCGAAAGTTAATATTGTGTAACTTACATTTTAGACAAGATATTGCCAGTTAGTTTTTCCTTTTTTGCTTCACCGATGTAAGTATTTCCAACAACGTCAAAGCTAAATAAACTATTGACCAACTCTGAGTAACATACAATGGTGGCATTGTTCAATGAATCAGTGTTTTGAATGAATGGCTTGAATAAATGATTAAATGACTCAATCATAAAGAAAAGCAACTTGTTTTTTTCCTTACTGAATCAGTATAACCTATTTTGTTCCTGAGCGAATTGACTGAATGAATGATTCAATGACCCATTTGATGAAAAATGAAAATTCTGTCATTAATTACTTACCCTCATGTCGTCCCAAACCTGTACGACCTTCGTTCATCTTCAGAACACAAATTACTCTTACTCTTAGTGCTCTTGTGAACATGTGTCGACTGACAAGGAAGTGAAGAATTTTTGAATAAAGTTGTCATTTTTGTTTTCTTTGTGCACAAAAAGTATTCTCGTAGCTTCGCAAAATTAAGGTTTAACCACCGATGTCACAAGGACTATTTTAACAATGTCCA